>CAUYQG010075679.1:0-17812 GCA_963574415.1 Tarsius wallacei | reverse complement strand
CTCCCGGCCACCGCAGCCTCGACCTGCTGGGCTCCGGCGATCCTTCCGCCTCAGCCTTCCGAGTAGCTGGAACTACAGGCGCGCTACCACACCCAGCTAATTTTTGATTTATTGTAGAGATGCGGTCTCGCCAAGTTGCCCAGGCAGGTCTCGAACCCTCAGGCTCAGGCAATCCACTCACCTCAACCTCCCCAAGCGAGGGATTACAGGCTGAGACACCAAGCCCGGTTTACAGCCCAATTCTTTAGCGCCTACAAGAATTCTTCCCAAAACTGTCTATGTGATTCCAATTGTGCAGATAGAGAAACCGACGCTCAGATAAATTAAATATAGCACCCACATATTTGAACAAAGAAGCAATCACTGGAGCTGAGATGAGAACCCATCCTGTTGTGTTCTTAGTTTCTGATACCTTCTTTCTTCAGTGGTCTGTGGAAGGAATTAGGGAAGGGAGGAGATTGAACATTCTGGCACAAAGCAAAGAGGTTACTAAGAGGAGTGAGTTGCAGTATTTTTCCTTCTGCCACGTCCCCTCATGTCCAATTTACATTGTTATACAATGCTAATTTGTACTGTTCTTGTTAATGTTTCTTTATAGATGTTTTAGTTATGTCTGCCCCATATGTGCGTCTGATTTTTTTCGTAGACTCTGAGTTCCTTGTGAGCACTTTCTGCTGCACGACTACCCCTGGGAATCAGAGCAGGTTTCTGCACGCAGTCCTATGGTGTGGCTGACTTAGGGCCCCTTGAGGGGCATGGGAAAACCATACTGATACCGTCCACACTGGGGCAGGTAGAAACCTAACTTACTTTCTTGCTTTTCCATCTTCTGTTATAACCTACCCAGACTTCCCTGCCTCCTTGTTAGCCTCTGTGAGAAATTAAAGCTCCAATAATCAAATCAACCCTTGTAAATTCCCTAGAAGCAGCTCCAGAGCACCAAGGAGCCAGCAAACCCCAGACCCAAATCCATGTCAAATTTCATAGATATAATTTAAGCAGGGATCAAAAACCACACTAACCTAGTAACTAAGGCTGTTCAAAATGCAGTTTATAGTCCATCTGCCTCTCTGCTTCAGGGAGTCTGTATTAAATTTATGGCAAAGTAAAACAAATAAACCCAGGCAAAGGCAGGATGGAAATCTGCATACTCGTCAGAGAATTAGCAGCCCTCTCCGGTTAGGAAGGCTGCCTCTCAATTTGCATCTCTAAGGAGTTGTGACTGGGCTGGGGGTTGGGATGGTCGGGGCAGGACGGAGACTCGGAGCAGACCTGCCCTCTGCTGGCTGACTGCAGAACTACAACCCTTTGACCTTGGGGGTGGGCGCTGCCGGGCTGCCCGGGCCAGCTGAAAAAATAATCTGTCCCTGAAATAAACGTTAGAAAAGTGTGGGGTTGGAAGAACAGGTAGCAGAGAGAGGAGAGGGAAGGGCACTATGGGGGAGAGATCTTTATTTCTTTTTTTTAAATCTGTATTTCTAAACATAAGTCTTAGGGATAGAAAGCCGGGAACTTGAGGGAGGTAGAGATGGAGATTGAGAGTTGCCTTTCCAGTTGTACAAACCAGAGACCATGTGAATTTCTTGACTCCTCTTCCTCTTCTTTTCCTTTTTCCACAACACATAAGCACAAAACACAGAAGATTGAGGTGCAGGCGGCAGGGATTCCTGCATGGCACCGTTGACTGTTGAGAGCTTGCCACTGACTGACTGTGTGACCCTGAGGGAGAGCTGTGCCTGGATTTCAGGGCTGGGACCAGAGGCAGGCCACAGTCGCAGGGATGTGCAGACGGGTTGGCACACGTGTGGCCTTGAAAGGGAGTGCTTCCTGAAATTTTGCCCCACCCCAGGCTCTCCCCTACTTGGTCAGCTCATCTGTGAATAGAGAGGACCTCTTAGCCTTTCAATGCTAACATCCTCACATTTGATGACTCTGTGGTCCTGAGGCTCTGGCATCTACCACATACTTTGCAGGAATGTTCCAAGGATCTCAGCCTCTCCCCTAGGATATTCCCATCATATCCTTTATATCTGGTTCTGATGGCACCCTCTCTAGAATGACGGCTCCCCTGACTTTTTTGGTGGAAGTAGGCTGTCTACTTCATACTCCTTTATAGATAGATAGATATGTATTAATATATATGTAATTGCACTGTGATTATTTATGTATTTATTTATCAACCCCACTCCCTAGAATGCAAAGTCCTTGAACTCCTTGGATGAGGGGGAAGGGTAAGGCCTGGTGAGGATGGTCATCCTCAGTATTTACCTGCTCCCCCCACTTCCTGCTTCTTCCAGCCCAATTCTTGAAACACAGTAGGTCTGAATAAGCATTTGTTGATCGAACGAAAGAATGAATAAATAGATAATAAGGTGGCAGAAGATGATGAAGGTTTGGTAGCAGTTTATCCAGAAACCTGGCTGTCCCCCTTGACTTCCTATTTTATCTCTTATGCTTCACTTACCTCATAACAGTTTGAGTTATTCTAGTTCCCGAATAGACCTCAAACCCACCTGCTTCTTCTCCATTTCCTCAAGAAGCAGCATCCCTAAGTGGTGAAGAACACGGACTCTGGAATCAGAAACCTCAGTTCTAGTCCTGGCTCCAATGTTTAGACTAGCCAGGGAAACCTAACCAAACCCCAGTTTCTGTCTTTTTTTGGACAGCACAGCATAGTAGTTAAGAGTATAGACACCTCCGTTAGGCTTTGTTTGTTAGCTGAGTGGCCCTGGGCAAATGACTTAATCTCCCTGTGCTTCAGTCTCCTCATCCATAAACTGGAATTAATAGACTCTACTCCATAGTGTTGTTGTGAAGATTAAAAGAGCTAATACACATAAAGCCCCTAAAAAAACACCTGGGATGTGGTTAGCATTAACTGATGCAATAAACACTAGCAATTATTAATACAAAGCAAAGGAATTTTACAGAACTAAAGGCAAGCTCTGGAAGGAGAGCCTGTCCCAGAAGGTGCTTTGAACGGTGAGGAAGACGCTTATGCACGAACTAGCAAAGCATCTTCACAAGGAATGTATGCAGACATACTAGGGAATGATTCAACAGACTAATCTTGGCCAGGTGCAATGAATGGCTCAAGCCTGTAATCCCAGTACTTTGGGAGGTCGAGGTGAGAGGATTGCCTGAGCCCAGGGGTTCGAGACTAACCTGGGCAACTTGGTGAAACCTCATCTCTACAATAAAAATGAAAAAATTAGCGGGGCATGGTAGCGTGTGCCTGTAGTTCCGGCTACTTGGAAGGCTGAGGTGGAAGGATCACCTGAGCCCAGAAGGTCGATGCTGGGGTGACCGTGAATGTGCCACTGCACTCCAGTCTGGGCGATGAAGTGAGACTCCGACTCAGGGAAAAAAAGAAAATCTCATTACTTCTCAGAATCGGCAGAAGCCAAGTGGACACTTTTTGGGTAGCAGAATCAGAAATGGATTGAGTCCAAAGTGTCAAAAGGTCTAGCAGCTTGTTGCTCCAGGAACTTGGGAGGCATGTTTGCTTATGAGACACCCCTCCCCCGCCCCCCCACAAGCTGGCTCTCTCTGACCTTCTCAGCCTTATTCTGGTCACTCTTCCTCTGACCCTCCAGGCTCCATCCATAAAGAAATGTGTTCAGCTCCTCCTACAAACTTGCTCCTCTTACCTCTGGATCTTCACAAACGCAGGTATCCAGCCCCAAGTACACTTCCCTCTCTTCACCTGCTAATCCTCCTGACCCTACAGATGTCAGGTCTGCTGGGAAAACTTTCCTCCTCCTGCAAACTGGAGGTGGCCTAATCTGTGTTCCTGTAGCACCGTACCCTTCTCCTCTTACCCCGTCTGTTAGGCAACAGACATTTATTTTCTCACAGTTCTGAAGGCTGGATGTTCAAGATCAAGGCACCACCATGGTTGGTTTGCGGTGAAGTCTTTCTCCTTGAGCTTATGGACGGCTGCCTTCTCACTGTGTCCTCCAATGGCCTCTTTGTGCATGTGTGGGAGGGAAGGAGAGAGGGAGCGGGGAGGAGATAGGGAGAGAGACAGAGAGAGAGAGAGAGAGAGGGAGAACGAGAGAGGGAGAGAGAGAGATTGAGTTGCGATCTCTGGTGTATCTTCCTCTTCTTGTAAGGACACCAGTCCTGTTGGATTAGGGCCTCACCCTTATAACCTCATTTAACCTTAATCTCTGCCTTAAAGGTCCTATCTCCAAATATAGTCACACTGGGGGGCTAAGGTTTCAACATATGAATGGAGAGGGATACAACTCCATCTATAACACCCATTAGATAACAAGTTCCATGAGAGCAGGGCCTTGTCCATTGTTTATGTGTTCCCCAGCATCGAACCCTCACTTTATTTCCTTGTGATTCTTTGTAATTCTACAGTACCTGCTCTTAGCAAGGGCTCAATAAATATTTGTTGGATGAATGAATGAATGACTCAATTACTTGTGATAATAGTCGGGATTTTAGAAACACAGGTGCTCATCATAATCCAGTTAGGTTTCTCATTTTACAGAAGAGGAAACTGAGGCACAAGGATCCTTGCTAGTTAGAGACAGAATGAGGGTTGAACGTCAGATTCTCTCCACTCCCTGCTACTCTGAATCCAGTGCTCTGTCACCTGGAACAAGAGAGAGAGTGCATAAAACTGATTATTTAAAAAAAAAAAAAATCCTTATCCAGAGTTTTCTTACAAAGAAAAGTCTTTGGTCTTTCATTGACAGGCAAAAATTCTTCTGAACTTTGTCTCTTTTGCCACAGAGGTTTCCTCTCAACCTGGTAATCTGTTAGAACGCTTGAAATGCTTGACCTTCTTCCCTTCTGGTTAGAGGCGGCAGAGTTTGGTCTGGGGCAGGTAGGGCAGGGACTTCCCTGCTATGGGTTTTCTGAGCTGACTACCCAGGTGTGTGGCTCTTTGGATCCCTGCTTCTCTACTAATGGGTTTTGTTAACTGTTTGTCATTTGCTTATGCAAATCTACCTCTTTCTGCATTAAAATGAACCCAATTATAAAGTGAAATTTCACAATTAAACCAGTTAGTGAAGGACATTAAGCGACCAGAAGGAATTGATTTGTAAAAACTTCAGCGATAATTACCAAATGTTTCTGAAATGTGACTAAGTTCTAGGTTTTTCTTTAAACAAACACACACACTTGCACATTCTCATATACATACTGCACAGACACTGGCACATATTTTCACACACCTGGTTTCCATCTTCTCACTGTGGGACTTGTTCTTGCTCCTTCTTTGGGTCTAAATTTTCCCCACATAGAGGAAATTCCACCAGCCATCAGATCATGTCTGCAAAGTTCTTGGAAACCTTCCAAAAGAAATGGCCACTGGGCTGAGGAAGCTGGGGTGGGCAGGAAAATAGAAGAAGGTGTAATGGTTTTAATAAAGTCTCTCTGCCACCTTAGTGATTGATTGATATATTTTGGCATTTGCTTCCTTACTGTGCTGTAATCGATAGCAGTTATAGGCCGAGGAGCAGGAAAGAGTGAGGATGTGGGATGGGGGCAGTATTGACTGATCTTTACAGGAAAGAGACCTGCCTGGTGATTGCAGTGCTGTGGCCACCAGACACCGGACCTCGATGTCTCAGGGTAAGGTGGCCTCTCCTTATGCCCCACCCCCACTCTGCCAGGCAAGGGGATACAGAGTCCAGAAACTTGGAGGTGGATAAGGATGGATGGGCATTCACCTAAAAGTATTAGCTTTTCTGGTGTTTGGGAGACCCAAAGTCACAATCCCCTTTCTCTATGCGCCCTCAATTAGAGGGTAGAAACCACAGTATCCTGGGCTAGTCTGGCGACAGTGTGGGAAGAGTCTTCAAGGGTGAGAGGGTGACGAAATGCTTATGGGTTCCAGGTTACATCTATATCCAGGAATGAATCCAACTCACTTGGCAGCATGCTGCTGCTCAGACAGTGTAATGTAGAGGTGACTGCAGCACAGACTCTGGAGCCAGATTTCCTGGGTTCAAAACCCAGCCCTAGCCTGGCTCGGTGGCTCAGCCTGTAATTCCGCGCTTTGGGAGGCTGAGGTGAGTAGATTGGCTGAACCCGCGGGTTCAAGACCTGCCTGGACAATTTGGCGAGACCTCATCTCTACAATAAATAAAAAAATTAGCCGGGCATGGCAGCGCGCGCCTGTAGTTCCAGCTACTTGGGAGACTGAGGCGGAAGGATCGCCGGAGCCCAGCAGGTCGAGGCTGCGGTGGCCGGGAGCGGCCACTGCACTCCAGTCTGGCCGACAGAGTGAGACTCCAAAAAAAAAAGCCGGGCTCGGTGGCTAAGCCTGTAATCCCAGCGCTTTGGGAGGTTGAGGTGAGTGGATTGCCTGAGCCCGCGGGTTTGAGACCTGCCTGGGCAACTTGGTGAGACCTCATCTCTACAATAAGTCAAAAATTAGCCGGGCATGGTAGCGCGTGCCTGTAGTTCCAGCTACTTGGAAGGCTGAGGCGGAAGGATCGCCGGAGCCCAGCAGGTCGAGGCTGTGGTGGCCGGAAGTGGCCACTGCACTCCCGTCTGGGTGACAGTGTGATACTCCAACTAAAAAAAAAAAAAAAAAAAACCCAGCCCTGCCATTTCCTGTGTGACCTTGGCCGGTTAATTAGCCTTTCCCCCGTTAGTAAAATAGAGATGGCTTATTTCCTAGGGTTGCTATGATAACTTTGAGAGTTAATGTATGTAAAGAACTTGGAGGGACCCTGGCATATAAGAAATATCTTGTAAATGTGTATCTGATGGTGGTGGACACCCGGCCTGGCATCTATGATTTATGAGTGGAAACTTAAAGGTACAAGTTTCTCTAATCAAACAGGGTCATCACAGTATTTGCCTTCTGGTGATGAGAACACAGGGCTCAGGACTCAGCGTCTGCTAAATAATTCTCTTAGTACATCAGCCCATTAGCTGCAGAATTTCTCAGCCTGTTTTGGGTTTTTTTTTTCCTGAAACTTTTAAAAATAAAGAGCAGATCTAGCTACAGGGAGATAGGGATAAATTGAATTGGGGATGATAGCTTCGGTGCCTAAGAAGTCCAACCAAGACAGGTACTCAATTGTTTAACAAACACCAAAATCCTGTTAAACGTAAGACAGTTTTGACTGATGTGATGACTTCTGTGAGGGAACCTGAACTTCGTGCTGATACATTCGGATGTGTAATCACCCCTTTGCAATGTCATGACAAGTAGCTTTGGTGTAAACGGAGATCCCTCTGTCTAGAACAATGTGTTCAAACAGATAGTGGTTTTTTGTTTTTTTGTTTTTGTTTTTTTTGAGTTGGAGTCTCACTCTGTCACCCAGACTGGAGTGCAGTGGCTGCTCCCGGCCACCGCAGCCTCGACCTGCTGGGCTCCGGCGATCCTTCCGCTCAGCCTTCCAAGTAGCTGGAACTACAGATGCGCGCTACCACGCTCGGCTAATTTTTTTGATTTATTGTAGAGATGAGGTCTCGCCAAGTTGCCGAAACCGTGGGCTCAGACAATCCACTCACCTCAGCCTCCCAAGGAGCAAGATTACAGGCTGAGCCACTGAGCCCGGCTGATAGTGGTTTTTGTTTGTTTGTTTGTTTGTTTGTTTTTGAGTTGGAGTCTCACTCTGTTGCCCAGACTGGAGTGAAGTGGCCACTCCCGGCCACTGCAGCCTCGACCTGCTGGGCTCCGGCGATCCTTCTGCCTCAGCCTTCCAAGTAGCTGGAACTACAGGCGCGCGCTACCATGCCCGGCTAATTTTATTGATTTATTGTAGAGATGAGGTTTCGCCTGCCCAGGTGGGTCTCGAACCCGCGGGCTCGGGCAATCCACTCACCTCAGCCTCCCAAGGCGCGGGATTACAGGCTGAGCCACTGAGCCCGGCCGTAGACCACTCTTTAGGAAACCTGGCTCCAGGGCTTTTGTGAAGCAACCACTTTCCCTACTCTAACCTATCCTTTCCATAATCATGTTGTCAGTATTTCTCAGATGTCTCCATTAAAGTGCGATATATGGCAGAAGAAAGGAGACTTGTTCCCTTCCCCTGGGTGTTCGACCTGTCACAGACAAGAGTAGTCATGCTACCCAGGGTGGTCTGGTATGTAGCTTCAAGTTGGCCAATCATACGTTTCTTTGAAATCTTCATTTTTGTCTTGACAGTCATAGACATTTTGTTTCTATACCATAGTGTGTATTTGTAATTATTTTCACACAAAGATATATTTTCCTCCAAATATTTGATGATAAAACTGATGATCTTGGATACCACTTATCTGGTGATTTTGAGTATAACCAATTACATCATCATGCATCACACTTTGAGAAGATAGTCTTGAGTAAAACTCAGTATTGCATTAGATGGTCTCCCTCTTGTAGCTAACTATAGTTGGATATAAAGATCCTTCACTGAATAATACTGAAACTGAAATCCCAAGAGACTGGGATTTGTAGAAAATTGTAGGAAGAATTTATCTACACAGACAGAAGTGAAAACAGAAACTATTGTTCAGATAATTTTGGACCAGAATTAAAAATTATTTTTTGAATATTAACTCTGGAGGAAGTTGAGAATGCATTTTTAACTGATTGACAGAGGCCAAAGAGCTCTTCTCTGCTTCATAAAAATGTGATATTTTTCATTTTTACTAGCTTTAGTCACTCTTACCCAGGCCCTAGTGATACCATTTAGCAGGAAGGGTGCAGATGGGTCAATGCTATTGAATCTACCCATTGAAAATACCTGTGGATTTTGTTGGTACTGTATCACAGAAGTTAGTGACAAGGTAAAGGTTTTCCATGCATCAGTTGGCTTCAGTCTGTCAGTTGAGAACCCTGATTTAGACTTTCTATAATGCTCAACTTACACCCTGAGTGGGGGCAGAGCAGAGACTAGGACATTTGACTGGTAGATGTTTATTTTTTTGGCTGATCTGGTTTCATAAATTGAAAAAAGGAGAAGAGAAGCTCTTGATTTTAATTTAGTGTTCTGTTTCTGCACTTACTGCTAGAGCAGGTGGATGAAATCACCTTAATTTAGCTGGTAGAAGCCTTGTAAAACTGCCCAGAAGTTGGAAGAATATGCCTCCAAGGAAAAAGGAAAAACAAAAACAAAAACAAAAAACACTGGAGTCAGTTTTAAATTCTAAGATGTGGTTTCCAATAAAACTATCTACATGGTCATTCTTATTTAACAGGAATTCTAGGGCTTTTAGTAGTTTGAGATGATAGGATCAAGAAAAGTTTTAATTATTTTAATGCAGCATGCAAAAATCTTTCCTTATGATGTGTGTGTGTGTGTGTATGTGTGTATGTGTGTGTGTGCACATGTGTGTGTGTATGTTGGAAGGGAACTGATAAAAATTTATAGTAGTTTCTTCCAACTAAGGTGGCATTGCTGGCCATGTCCCTGGGAGTAAGATTTGGTGGTGACCAACCTTTGGGCTGAAAAAAATTAGCCTATGCAATCTTTCCTGGTCTGCTTGGCTTCAAGAACCATCAGTCACTTTCTCTCAAAGGTAACAGAAACAGAAACTGGATCCCCTCTCTCCCACTGTGAGGTCTGATTTGTCTACTTATTTGATTCCATGGCTAGAGACACCAGTGATAAAGACAGGATCTCTGTTCTGACCCTCCAGTCAGCCTTTGGCGTGCTTCTTTAAGTCTGTGTTTAGAAGTTGGAATGCAAGAACACAGTCAGCATTTATCCAGAATCAATTTGCCTTTGAGTAAACTCAGTTGCTATACCCTCAATGAGTCTTGTCTCTTGACAATATTTTGTTTGCAATCTTTAGACAAATGCTTGAAGCTGCCAGGAGTACATCTATTTTGGCTCTCCTCCCAGTGGCCTGAGGTGGGTGTGAGGGTGAAGAGCTGTGGGACTCTGTGGTTCACTGTTTTTCAATGAATCCTTTCTCACCCTGGCTCAGGGTAAAGAAGAGGAGGCACATGGGAAATGGCATCCTCTGCCATCCGGCAGTAAGGTTCTCAAAAGCCAATGACAGCAGGAATTTGTTAGGATTTGGGATTGGCAGACACATCTGTGTCTCTGTGAAGGGGGGGTGCAGACAACAGGAAGCTGAACATCTCCTACAAGTATTCCACCTCCTCAGCCACTCACTCACCAGGGCTGGCTCGTACATCGGAGTGTGGCCAGAGGCTGAATTTTGAGCCCTGCCCCATGTTCAGTGTGTCACCCTGACACACACACACAGGCTCGTCTATCTGAGCCTTTGTGTTCTTGAGAGTCAGAGATGGAGTTTGGATGCTTTTCTAAGGACACACTATCATTGTGGAATGGAGAAAGGAAGGCATCCACAAGGAAAAGTTGGAAGACAAGGATCTCTAATGGATGTCCAGGCCCGTCTGCACTTTTGCCTTCCTAACCACACCTCTACCACTTCCTAACACTTCTACTTATTTGCTCTGTGACCTTAGGGAAAATTGTTTAACTTCTCTAGAGCTCTCTTTCCTTTTCTGTACATTGAGAGCAATAACACCAGCCACCTAGGGTTATGGATTTTGGTATTTTTATTTTGAAGACTAAATGATTATACATTTAAAGCACCTAGCACAGAGCAGGCTCCGTGGAAGTGCTCAACAAGTGTGAATGTTCTTCACTTTCTCCTTCCTTCCCTACTTGCTTCACAGTGAGTCTTTCCCTGTAGAACTTACTCTAGACTGTATGTTCTGATAAGATGTTACTCAATTAAAGCCAAAGGCAGTATCCAGAACATCACTGTTGGTCCTCAGAGCAAAAAGTGCCAGAGCAGAAACTTTCTACATATTCTTGTGTGCTTTGTGTTTCCTAAACACTCCAGACAGATGCAAGTTGTGCCCTTCTTTCCCACCCCTCCCAGGGTGCTCTCCCTAACTCTTGAGTCGAGTCCCCTCTTTCGAGATCTGACTCCTTGGCCTCCACCTCTGTGGATTCTTCCCTGGTGACTACAGCCAAAAGGACCCTCTTCCATGTCTGGGGCCATCTTATAGTTGCTCTCTGAGCCTACCTTTCATTTACTCATGAAGTATCTTCTGCATTTCTGTATTTGGCATTGGGATTTACAGATCCGTCTGCTATTTAACATTGTCCCTTTCTTTCTTCTCTTCACCTAGATAGCAGATTTCTTGAGGTCAGAGAACTTGCATTTTCTCCAGCTCCTGAATATAGCAAACATTTCTCATGTGGACAGAGTCCACAGTAAAGCAATCATTCTACACTTTCCATCTGTTCCCAGGTAGTGCAGAGCCTGCTCTCACACCACCCTTACTGTCCTTTAACATCTGTGAGGTAATTGTCTGGACATTGCCTCTATTCCTCTTTATCTGGCTTTTCTCTGCCCCTCCACAAGGGAGCAGCCTTTGTCCAGGGCTGGTCTCTGAAGGACATGCATATTCCCAATAATGAGTTACGGGGTGCAGATGATCAAGCAAAAACAGAAAGTAATGTGATCCTCATGTGTAATCAATGTAGTTGTCAACATGGGATAGAAATTTGATTAATTGACTTACTTGTCTATAAAACTGTTTGCTGTGGTGCCTGTAGGCATGATTTCTTTCCTCATGGACCCACCACCATTGGTGCCACCTCTAAGTTCTAACAAACCAATGTCTTTCCCTGCTGGACCTTTGGGTGACTCCTTTGGAATACGTAAAGAACCTTACATGCAAGCCCTCTCAGATTTGCGGTTGCTGCGTTACAATATCTACTTTTCTCAGTAGTTGATCTCACTGCTTCTTTTCAGAGCAGATGAAGCTTCTAAATTTGAACTTGTGTTACTTTTAGCTAGATTATTTTCTCTCTCTTTTTTTTTTACAAGTTAAAACGAGACCATGTTTTCCTTTTTGTTGCCTTCTGGATACCTTTCTGAGGTCTCGAAGATCTAGCCCTAAATTCTCTTCCAAGGCTTTTAGAAGTGGATAATATATTAGTTTCCTAATAATGAAAAATTTTTTTTTTTGAGTTGGAGTCTCACTCTGTTGCCCAGATCTGGAGTGCAGTGGCCGCTCCCGGCCACCGCAGCCTCGACCTGCTGGGCTCTGGTGATCCTTCCGCCTCAGCCTTCCAAGGAGCTGGAACTACAGACACGTGCTACCACACCTGGCTAGTTTTTGATTTATTGTAGAGTTGAGGTCTCGCCAAGTTGCCCAGGCAGGTCTCGAACCTGCGGGCTCAGGCAATCCACTCACCTCAGCTCCCAAAGCGTGGGATTACAGGCTGAGCCACCAACCCCGGCTTTGAAAATTTTTAAAAGATAAATTCATAAACACTTGATTTCTTTCCATATTCCAGGGCCTCATCATTTTATGTCAAGAGTTCCCGAAAATTGAAAATATCAGTCACACAAATCAATCACCATTTGACCTATTCTCCATAGTTAAATCCAAGCTTCTGCCTTAAAAGTTCTGCATTCCTCTGAAGCTACATGATACAAAAAAAATGTCAAAAACACCCTTGCATTTGAATTACCCTGTCTCTTTCTGCTAATATGGGCTTATTCAGCAGATTGGCTTCCTGGTGGAGGGCACTGGTTTCCGGGCTTGTTTGTGGCCTATTTAAAATAGACAGAGGCATCTCCAAGGCGGCTTTGTCAAAGGCCAAGGACATTTTTTCGGCATAGACTCTGAGTTTGCTGCCACATAAACAAATAGAAAGAGTTCACTTTAGCTTCCCCAGCTTTTTTGGATTGACAACAAGTGCTAAGAGGGAGGCAGAAGCCAACACGGCAGCCCAGAAGGAAGCTGAGAATTGTTGGCTCTGGCTCCAGGCTCAGGGCGAGGCTGTGAGCAAGCGTCAGTCATGAACAAATGTCTGGAAAACCTCTCGGCTGGACATTTTGCCCATGGATGTAGAGGCTGGATGATGTAGGAGTGAGGAGAATGTACCTTGGAGTCCCTTGTTTCAATGAGTAGTTCTCACTCCTTGCTGCGCAGCTATATCACCTGTGAGGCTGTTAAAAGTTGCCCATGTCTGAGCCCCACCCCCAGTTTATTGAATCAGATTTTCTCAGGATGAGTCCCAAGCATGGGCATTTTTGAAAAGATCTCTGGGAGAGTCTTACATGCGTCCATAAAGGAGAACTACTGCTTGCTGATAGTGAGAATATCTTGACTGGGTTATTTTCTTTCTCTTCCTTAGAAGGCTTTTTGTGTGTGTGTGTGCATATTTTAGGTGTTTATTGCTACGCTCTCCATCATTTCCCTAACCACTCTCTCTCAGTAGCCCCTCAGGAGTTAGACTAGGGATACATGCACATATACATACATACATACATATATATTTGTGTATATACTACATATATATACATGTAAATACGTAAAACTTAGAATGTGTATTTTTTATAAGCTTTTGATAGTAAAGAGTTTATCTTGACTTCACTAAGCATCTTCTCTATCAGGTACAGTCTGGGAGTTAGTAACTGCAATATCTTGGATTTCATACTTGAAACTGGGTGTTAGCAGACTTAGGTCTAGTTCTAACTCTATTACGCAGTTTTGGTTAAGACTTATAGCCTCTCTGAGTCACAGACTTGTTGCCTATAACATGAGGGAGGCAGAACAGGTGTCCTCCAAGCTTATTCTTAGCCCTAGCATCCACTGGTAACATTAATGATCACTGCTAAACATCATACGGCAATAACCACAGAAGAAGAGGAGAATCATGATCACAAATCCTTGGTTCAATGTGTTGGAATTAACCTCTTGCCTAGTCTTTAGATACTGTATCAAAGATTTTTCATCTACATAAGGAATGGCATTAAAATAGGACCAAGACCTATATTGGAACTAGACTACCTGGATTCTTGTCTCAGTTCTGCCTATAAACTGTGTGGGGAAGACTAATTTTTCATTTGTAAAATGAGGAAGCTGCCTTTAGAATGCCAGAACCTCATTTCCCAGCATGTGTTCTGTGGAACCTTAGTCTCATAGGATGGGCCTTGATAAAAAGGCTCTGGGGTTAAATGAATTTGAGAAATGTGGCACAATCTAGCCCTCCTCTTAGTTATTTGTAATACATATTAGTGTTAAAGTTTTGCACAATCACTTATCAAAGGACTTTGCTTAACATTGTTTAACACAGTTTGCCGAGTAAGTGGCCATACTTGTTTGAGGAGCTGTATTCCAAGGTTCAAAGGATATAAGTAGACAAATGTTGCTTACTACTCTCTGACTTATAAGAAGACTTGGGTATTCCCTTGATCAGTGGTATTTTGATATGATGACCCCATCCCCTTTTTGGGATGCCCTTGCTACTGAAGTCTACATCATCCCTTTTGTGGACCCTTCACATACCAGCCTCAAAACCCAAAGTTTAGCAACTTCTGGTTGGTTGTGAATAGATTCAAGGAAAGCATAGATCACCATTAAAAATGAACGGGAGAAAGACATTTGAACTGCATGAGGAATTCACTTGGTAATGCAAGACAGAAGACGAGAAAGAGAAAACGTCCATGTTCCACAAAAGCTAGGAAGGCAGGTAGGCCAGGCACAGTAAGACCACAGAGAAGGCAATAGGCGGTTTTTCTCCTCTGTTAATCATGATCTGGTATTAAACATTGATAGAGACACTTTTAATCTTTAGGATATTTGTTTTTCCTCTTCTTGATGGTTTATTCTTAGAGAGCACCAGTAGGCTAAATCTAGGAGAGATTTTATAGATCATAGATTCAGATATGGCAAATAGGTCTAACGTATAGTGCCAACTCTCACAGTAGCTACCTGGAACACTGATTGAGAAGGACACTTTAACTGTATCCTGACTCAACAGATTATGTGACTCCTAATGATGACTGCTATATGTAAGATGGTGACTCTGTGTTATGGGAGCTGGGTATCTGCCATTCCTTATGTAGATGAGGAAATTACTTGCAGATAGGAGAATATATTTGCTCAAATGCACATCAAATGATTGGTTCCTTTCTGCTTTCTCATTTACTGAGCATTAATTGTCAACAGTCTTGATATTTAAAGAATAAAGAATTGGACTATATCCTTTGAAGATGTCTCAACCTAGTTGAAGTATGCAATCATTTGGTAAATTTCAATAAATTGTTAAAATTAATAGGGATCATTTATGTCCCAATTCAAGCCAATTGCTTTTACTTTTCCTTGCCTTAATTTGCCTATGAAAATACAGCCAGTGTTTGCAATCAAACTGGATCCCTAACTCAGTGGTTAAAAAAATTTTGTATTTTGCTGTTCTCAAGTTTTTTCATGTACAAAAAGGCTGACAAGCATTGACATGAGGAAGTGGTAGCTCTAGCCTCCCCAAGACAGCTTTGGTCTTTCTGAGTGCTTTCCAGTTCTGATGTGTGCTTTTAGAGCATTAATAGATGATATGAACTTTCAGAGTCAAAAGTTGCTTTCATTTTACTAAGGCTGTTCCCCTAAACACAGCCATAGATAGCTAGCTCTCTGATGGTGGTTAATATCCCATTTCAAAATCCTGGGTTCTTTCTCTTGACTTCTGTCTCTTCTTGGAGGATGACTTGGCTGACACCTCTTAGTTTTGTTTCAAATACCCAGTGGATGTCTTGACTCTGGACACTCCTAATTTCTTATCTTCTTTGGCAGTCATTCTAGGGATCCTGTGTGAAGCACATAGAAATGAATTGCCTCCTAAGATCAGAAAAAGCTTTCAAACTCCTGAACAACCATGATGAGTGTATGACAAAGAGACACTCTCCTTTATTGAGCTCAACAAATATTTTCCCTTAATATTACTGACATTCAATTCAGTTGACCATTATTATATATCTAGGACTCTACTTTGCAAACTGATAGACAGCTTGGAATATGTTCTACTCCTTTAAAAAAGCTATGTACCAATCAATATATCTATGTTTATATCTTTGCAGAAAATTGTCTAGAATATGATATACCATACTTTAATTGTGGTTAACTTGGGGAGTGAGGTTGGATGGAGGCTTGGAGTGGGCTTCCCCTCTCTTCTTCATACACATCAGTCTTGTTTAGATTTATTTATTTACAAATAAGCACATATTTTCTAATTAGAAAGAAATTAAGTAAATTAAAAATATAAAAGCATTTATAAAATCTTAAATATGAAGAGACACCCCAGTTCATTTAGTACTCTGATTCAAAATCTATGAATGTTTGTCAAATTTATTACACAATTTTGTGTGCATCTGTGTGTGCACGTGTATGCATGCATATAGCAGTGTAAGGTTGTCAGTTCTTTCTTGGAAAGGACTGTTTTTATTCTGAATTATGTCTCTCACATGTTGATGTTAAAATATCTTTTTATGTGTAAAATAATAGTGACAATGAACGATAATTTTTTAAAGTCCTTATTTGGTATAATGAAGAATTAAAGGTTCAATATCAGCTCCCAAAACTTTAGACACTTATGAGTCTATAAAAATAATTATCTTGGAACTACTGCTATTTTCTGTTCCCTCATTTTATTGATGAGGGGACTGAGACTAAACAAAGTTGTGAAGTGCTCACTACAGTTGACTTTGTGTTCTCTTCAACATACCATGCTGCCTCTCAATTTAAAAAAACCTCATTATTCATATAATAGTTGCAGAGCTTATAACATTTATTAGACTAGGTATTAGGTATCCCTAATAAGAACAGGTAGATAGGGCCTTCAGGAACTAGTGTAATATAGTGGATAGCAGCATTCATTTACATCCTATAATAATGTGAAATCTTTAAAATACACTACCTCTGTGGAAAATAAATGAGCCTTATGCTATCTTATTTATAACATCATTATTTCTGTATCTGTTGTTTATTATTGTTCTTTATCACAGTCATTTTGCTTCGTCTGTCATATTGACATTTTGCCTTGCACTTGAACCTTGTAAGAAATTTAAGTGTTTTAAAAAGTTAGGCAGAACAAGCATGTATGTTCACTGTAGAATATTTAAACAACATTTAAATGTATAGAGAAATAAGTGAGTCTGCTTTTCCTGCTCACAGCTTCCAATCCCACTCTGGTTTCTAGGGTGGTTAATGGTTAACAGTTTTGCAAAAACACTTTCAGAGAGTTTTCTTTAGAGTATATGGATATATTTGGGGTTACTTCTCTTTATTATGTGGCTTTTCTTTTATAATAATATATTTCTTTTAGAGTAAATTCACCTTATTCCAATTAGAGGGATTCTATCATTTCTGTAATTATGGTCATCCATTCATCTTTAGGAGCCAGCCCTTGACAGTTTCATCTAAATACAGACTCTTCTCAAAAACAAGTTGTGTTCAAAGGTTTTGTTTTATAAGTTGATTATTTGGAACTTGGAATGCTTTTCTCATAAAGTGAGTTGCAAATGTACTTTAAGTGGTGGCTACAACATCACAAAAAAAGGTCAATAATGAAAAAGGAACATTTAAAGAGTTTTTACTGTGTATGATGCAGAAAAATGAAACCTGATCCCTATCTCTCCCCATATGCAAAAGTTAACTCAAGATGGATTAAAAACTTAAATGTCAGACCTGAAACCATAAAAATCCTAGAAGTAAATCTAGGAAAAACTCTTATGGATGTCAGCCTGGGCGAAAAATTTATGGCTAAATCCACAAAAGCAAATGCAACTGAAACAAAAATAAACAAGTGGGACTTAATTAAACTAAAAAGCTTCTGCATAGCAAAAGAAATAATCAACAGAGCAAATGAGCAGCCTACAGAATAAGAGAAGATATTCGCAAACTATACATCTGACAAAGGACTAATATCCAGAATCTACAAAGAACTCAAACAAATCAGCAAGAAAAAGGCAAATAACCCCATTAAAAAGTGGGCAAATGACAAAAAGGCATCTCTCAAAAGTAGATATACAAATGGCCAACAAACATTAGAAAAAATGCTCAACATCACTCATC
>CAUYQG010075677.1:0-27776 GCA_963574415.1 Tarsius wallacei | reverse complement strand
ATTTTATTATTTATTTATTTATTTATTTATTTATTTTGAGTTGGAGTCTCACTCTGTCGCCCAGACTGGAGTGCAGTGGCCGCTCCTGGCCACCGCAGCCTCGACCTGCTGGGCTCTGGCGATCCTTCCACCTCAGCCTTCCAAGTAGCTGGAACTACAGGCGCATGCTACCATGCCCGGCTAATTTTTTATTTATTGTAGAGATGAGGTCTCGCCAAGTTGCCCAGGCGGGTCTCGAACCCGTGGGCTCAGGCAATCCACTCACCTCAGCCTCCCAAGGCGCGGGATTACAGGCTGAGCCACCGAGCCCAGCTGAAAAAGTGATTTTAAAAATGAAGATGGTTTTCTAAGAAAACTGAGATTCCATCTGGCATTAATTTTTGTCAGAACAATGCAGTAAATCAGTAAGTGAGAATTTCTATTTACTTTCTAAATATTCTCTTGCTTTAATGAAAACTTTCTCCAAAAACAAATATATCCCTCCCAAATTCTGCCAAAGTAAAATTCCTCAAATACAACAAAAATTCAATCTAGAAACATGACATAAAAGTCTTAAAAGCACATCTAAAATAGCAAACTCAAAATCTGTTTCTTGTCTTTATGTTTATCTATATGTATATGAGGAAAAAAATCCTATGTCTCTTGAATTCTAAATGTAAGATATGCTCAGAGTTAAGAGAAATTTTCAATGTAGAAAGAAACCCAAGTCAAAAGTAGTATCATATACAATGGGTTAAGCAGCACTGCCCTCTCAAGAGAAGAGAGCACTTAGCAAGTAAACGCTGTTTTATATCCTACTAAAGCATAGTGGAGAAAAAAACTAATAAATCACATTTAATGGTATCATAACAGTTATGCTATAAGGTATGTATGTTTATTAATGTCCTTGCCCTCTTGCCACCCAAAATCATGTTATTAGAACATGTATTAGTAAATTATGATTAATGATTAAAATCATTTGATATATTTTGCAGAAAACAGATCTGTATTTATTCCAGTTTTACTTACCTGTCTTGTCTTTGCTGATGTTTCAATAAAAGGAATTCCATAACTTCTTGCTAAGTCCTGAGCCTGTTTTGTGTCTACTGTTCTAGAAGGCAAATCACATTTATTTCCTACTAGGACCATAGGTACATCTTCAGAGTCTTTAACTCTTTTAATTTGTTCTCTGGAGAAGAAAAAAAAAAAAAAAGGTATAGCAGAGGGATTAGTAACACAAATATCCTTCAAAAACTGTCTACAACTTTTGTCTTATAAAATTTGGTGGAAAGAAAACTTTTAATGTAATTAATTCCTAATTTCCACTATACCAAATTTTCCTTGTATTTCCTTCTAGTTATTTTCTTCTCCATCTTAAACAGAGACCTTATACATCTTTTTAAAAAATTAACTATCTAGATGCCTAGTAAAACTCTAATATCATAGGTTTATATGCAGGGAGATCATAATGATAAACAGAAAATTCTCAAAAATTCTAGACCAAAAGTGCTGTGCCTAACTTAAAAAACTATAACCTTAGAAACACATATGTGTGGTTAAATGTATATGTATAAAAATATTTTGACAAAAACTGAATTACAGCATTTCATATTACTTTCTCAAAAAACAAATTGACAAGTGGAAAGATTTTGATTTCTAGGTGGACAACTGAATCACTACACTGAATTACTACACTGTTTTTTCTGTCAAAAGCACTTCTATGTATTGTTAATTTTCAATATAAGATGTGCATAAACTCTAAATTTGGGGTAAAATTACACTCCCTCACAATTTTTGACTTTCAAAGATATAGCATGGAAGAAGGAGCATAGTAGACAACGTCAAATTGGTTCAATTTCCCAGTTCCTCTACTTGGGTAAGTTACCAAATTTCACCTGTTTACTACTCTATAAAATTACTACCACCCACCAAAATTTATTTTTCTCTACACTATGAGGAAACATGCTATAATAAATGTTCTTAAATAAAATGTTAAATCTCTTAACTAGGCTAACTCACTATTATATTACATAGCCAATGAATGTCATATTTGCTTAATATGTAGTTTTATGAGAACTGTAAACCCTCAAAGAAAAAGAATATAAAATATACTTAACACAGTAATAATTATTTTTAAGTAGTCAGTTTTCTGCAGACTTCTCAGATTTAAAAAGAAAAACTAACTGCTCTAACTCTTCAATCTTTTACAACCTCAGTGTTATATTTTTTAAATAAAATATGTAAGGCCATTGTTTATCCAAGAAATTCTATACTAAACATACATGACTATATTTCTAAGACTATTCAAGTGCTACCACCTCAAATCATCTTTTCGTATTTTGTTTATGGTTTTCATTTTTAGGATGTTTCTAAAAAGTTTAAAGTCTTGCTTCTCTAGTGAAGAGTAGTTATGAGTATAGAAGATTTTGGGGTCAAACAGGCCTAGGTTTCTATCCCAGCACCACCTCTCTCTGCAATTCCTAAAAGTTATCCCACTGCTGTAATCCTCACAAAATTCACTTGTAAAATAGGGTTATTACCTACCTCACAAAAATTCGTTTAAAACTCAAATTAGATAATATATGCATGGCAGTGAGCAAAGCCTCAATAAATAAAAACTCTAATTATTCCTCAATGCCAATCTATTATATTCAATTTAAACCCACCTATAATGGTGAATATCTTCAAATGATTTAGTATTATTTATGGCAAATACACAAAGAAAGCCCTCCCCAGTCCTCATGTACTGGTCCCTCATTGCACTGTACTCCTCTTGACCTGCTGTGTCGAGAATATCCAAGAGACAGGTTTCTCCATCAATTACTACTTGCTTCCTGTAGGAATCCTGAGAAGGGAGAAACACAGTCTGGATTATTAAAGTGCACCTTTTACTTTTAAAAAGGTGTTATTACAACTCAGCGACAAAAAGACAACCCAATTAAAAAATGGACAAAGGGCCTGAATAGATATTTCTCCAAAGAAGATAAACAAATGGACTTGCACATGAAAAGATGGTCAACGTTATCAGTCATTATGGAGAAGCAAATCAAATCCATGAGATACACCTCACATCCATTAGAACTGGCTATTATTTAAATACAAAACCGAAAAATGAAAAATAGTGTTGGCAAAGATGTGGAAAAACTGGAATCCTTGTACACTGCAAGTGGGAATGTAAAATGAAGCTGTCATTGTAGAAAACAGTTGGGCAGCTCCTCAAAAAGTTAAACATAAAATTAGTATACGACCCAGCAATTCCATTCCTAGGTATATAACCAAAAGAATTGAAAGCAGAGAATGAAACAGGTATTTGTACAACAATGTTCATAGCAGCACAATTTACAACAGCCAAAATGTAGAAACAACTTAAGTCTCCATTAACAAATAAGTGGATAAACAAAATGTAGTATATAAAGTGGAACAATATTCAGCCATAAAAAGGAATAACATTCCAATACAGGTTAAGTATCCCTAAACCAAAAATCTAAAATCCAAATTACTCCAAAATCTGAAACTTTCTGAGGCCAACAAGATACTCAAAGAAACTGCTAACTAGATCATTTCTGATTTCGGATTTCTGGATTAGGGATGCTGAACCAGTTAAGTATCTACAAATATTCCAAAATCCAAAAACATTTGAAATGTGAAACACTGCTGGTCCCATGCATTACAGATAAAGGATGTTCAACCTGTACAGGCTACAACATAGATGAACCTTGAAAACATGCTAAATGAAGTCAGACACAAAAGGACAAAGATTACATGATTACATTTATATGAAGCATCTATAATAAGCAAATTCAAAAAGTAGAATACTAAGGAAGGGAGAATTGGGGAGTTATTGTTTAAGAGCAGAGTTTTTGCCTGGGATGGTGAAAAAAGTTCAGAGAATAGATAGTACTAATGGTCACACAATACTGTGATGGTTGTACAACATTATGAATGTACTGAAGGCCACTGAATTGTACACTTAAAAATAACTACAATAGTAAATTTTGTGTTATGTATATTTCACCACAAAAAATATTTTTAAAAAAGGTGTTAAATGAGATTCAGCAATGCAAATGTACACTTACAATAGCCAAAATGTAGAAACAACTTAAGTGTCCCTTAACAGATAGGTAGCCAAAAAAAATTACCTATAAAAGAAAATGCTTACAAAAAATGGGACAGCTCTACCAATTCTATTATTCAAGATAATTTAGATTACAAGAAAAACCAATCAGATTACAAATAATTTTCATGAGTCTTTTATTTATAGTCAAAAGAATACATAAGAGAATGGTCAATACTCAAGGTTCTTATGCCCTCAACCCATTTCTGAAAAACCTGGGAAAAGTATCTTACAGCCAAATGGATACTAAAACTTTAAAGAACACAGTTTCTTTTGCAAATTTGGAGAGGCCTCTAAGCAAAAGAGAGATAGATCTTAAAAGAAAGGAAGGGATAACATTAACAGAATCTTGAAATGAAAATCAAGTAATGCTTACGACTAAAAGATTATACATTCTGCCAAAACAGTCTTTTAAAAAGTAAGGAAATTATGGGGAGGGGTGAGGAGGGGGGATGGGATTAACGGTACTCAATATCTGTCTGGGGATGGGGAGACACCTCTTATCACCAAGGGTGTCTGAACGAAGCATATTTGTATACCTAATCCTTAACTGTACCCCACAATATGATAATAAAAAATACTGATTATAAAAAAAAACAAGGTTCTGCTATGTTGTCCAGGCTGGTCTTACACTCCTGGACTCAAGAAATCTTCCTGCCTCAGCCTCCTGAGTAGTTGAGATTTACAGGCACGAGCCACCACATCTGGCAACTATTTAATTCTTAAAGAGGGGGGAGGGAAGGCAAGAAAATGCAACTGGTATATCAGAATAGACTCATTATATTTTACCTATCTTGGTATACTCAAGTTAACTCTCAAATGAACTAATTTACTAATAAATCTATGAAGCCATGTAAGTTTGCAGTGATTTCCCCTTTTTCTTAAGAGTGATAGGAGATGAAAACTGTTAACTGAAATTTTGACTCATTCTTTAAATTGTTTGAGATAAAAACCAATTGTGCAGTTTGTGTGCTTTGAAATGGTAACTCAGCTGAGGGGGCTTCTGGGAACTGAAATTTAGTCCATGTTCCAATAGCCAAGCCCTGCATCCATGGAGCTAAGTCTCTCCAGAGAAAGGACCTTGGGGGACTTTTTTCAATACACTTAAAAACCCTGGTAGACAAGGTCAGCTCTAACTCAGCTCAGATCCTGATGTTCTACCTGGGCCAAAAGAGGTTTTCCCAGGAAGACTCGAACAACTACTCAGTTCTGAGCAGGCAGCATGTGCTGCTCAGCAGATGTTCAAGGGAACCTCCAGTGCTTGGTCCCACTGTGACTCCACTCAGTTTTAGCAAGGGTACCAGTATAAATATTGTAATTTGCACATTTTAATGCCATGATTTATTCAACACTGAATTTGAGGACATGGGCTCTTAAAAACTCATGAAAGCCGTGGACATTTTAATACTATTACCATCCTTACATATTTTTACATACTTGCAAGATTCTGTATGTATTTCAGGAGGCTCAAGGACTAGAAGGTCCATTTCATGGACTCTGTGCATGCTAAGTTCAGAACGCTTGGTTTAATATTCTGTATTACAGTATAATAAAGGAAACGTAGTTTGAATAGAAAACAATGGCACCAGGAAATGGTGATAGAATTTGAACATGCTTTGCTAAAGAAACTCTTGCCTAAAAGGAATTACTTGAAATTAAATGATGACTAAATATTACAAGTAGCTGAAGATACTTTAAGAGGACAAAGGGTGGTATAAGAATACGTGAAGTTATATAAGACGTTAAGAAGCGAATCCAACAGATAGTTGGGAGTCTATTGTAGGGAAAAAGCCAAGTTGGAGTGACTGATATTTAGAAATTATGTGCTTTTATATATATATATATATCCATCTAAGAATAACTAGCTTCATGCTGTTTTAATAAATGGGAAGAAAATAAATAAAAAACCTGGCAGACTAGCAGTGGTCATGCCTTTATGTGGCTTATATTCTCAGATTCTCATATTTGCAAACACTTATGTCCAAATTTTAAAAAAAGTGAGAATCTACTAAAGAAATTGTTAGATTTCTGAAATTTAAGTTTTCTTCTCTTGTCCTTTACAGAAAAACAATGCACAAGTTTTTGTTTATGAGTAATTTATTCTACTTAGGATATTTAAATATTTCAAGGCAAGTATAAGTAACTCCACAAATAACAGAATTGGCTTAAGTTGCTTCTTTGTCCCTGTGAAATGTCTGGTGTGGTCAGTGCTGCAAGGGTGTTTTCTGAATTAGGAAAGAGGTAAGTTTGTTTATGGGCAAGCTCCACCCAGGTCTTTTCTGATTAGGCAATTTTAAGCATTCTGAATTGTGGCTCACGTAAAGGTATGCTTTCCTATGTTGAATATTAAGATACAAAGTTGCAATAGAGAGCATTCCTCTGACCCATCAAGTAATTGAACAGTATTTTTGAAAAACTTTAGTCATGATGATTTCACTGTTAATTTTACCTGCAGAAAAGAAGTATTGAGCTATGTGAATTATCGGTATCTACAGTCATTTCTTAAGATACTTGGTACCTAATAGCACCTCTTGCTTTATTATCATAGAAAAACCTACTTAGACTTTTGTAGCTAAATTCATATCACAAGGGGTAAAATATGACTTTTAGTAAACTGTTACCTATTTTTCTCATTCAATATTAATTGAGAAACAAAGATAATGCTATTTAATTTGTGCGTTTCACTTAAAGGAAAACTTTATTAATTTGAATTATCTGGAAGATATGTCAATCTGAATTAGTGAAAGTTCTGGAACATAAATTACTTTTAGTGCATATTGTCCCCTGATCTAAGTTTTACAGTATAAGCAATTAGGTCAGTTTTAATAAATGTGGGAATTATTTTTAATTACACTAAAATACCAGCCTGACTGTATTTCTGCTGTTGATTATAAATGGGTGCTTTCAAAGTGATGAGATATATTGTTCTATATGAAGGTAAATGTTTACTTGGGCATATTTTTTCACATTATTACATAATGTGAGGCTGAACTTCAAATGACCCTGAATTATCAATTATTCTGATTTACTGGATTCTTTATTACATTTGAAGGGTCATCAGTAAGGTAATAAATTGTAATGCTCTGCTCCTAGTTAGAGAGTATTCAGAATCATACAACTAGGTCTTTGTGAAATAGCTAGACTCCTGATCGATTTCCTCACACATGCCATCACCACATGCTCACGCATGCACACACATTGACACACTTGTCAGTATCTAATACTTGAGCATTTCTAAATATTTGCCCATTTGAGTCTTTTCTTTCTTAGTCTCTTTCCTAATTTAAAAATTACCTTTAATTAAAAAAAATTATGCTTACTTGTTACTGGAACTCTTCACAGGTATTATTAAGAAAGAAAAGTTACAAATCTTTATCTTTAAAATATGTATAACTTAGGCAGTTTTTCTTTTTTGAGAAACTTGCCCATGGCAGGTCTTTCTGCCATGAATCTTCCTTTTTCCTTCCATTCTTCTTGTTAATAAACTCTGTTTTAAAACTTAAATGTGTGTGTGTGTGTGTGTGTGTGTGTGTGTGTATAATTTAGGGAAAAAGAAAGTACAAGTGTATTGTAATCAAAAAGTATGTTCAGAGGGCAACACATAAACAACAATAACTTAAAGTATTAAAACCTGAATAGAAAAGAGTGGCATAGGGCTTTCTGGTTGTATATGTAGCAATTGAAAATGTATTTTTAAAGATTTTAAAAATTATATCTTTAGACCTGTGGGTTAGGAATTATATTCCTAAAGTAATTGCCTCATTGGAGGATGATGAGTGATACACTACTCATGTATAGAAAGCAGGTTACCAGTTGAGACTGTTGCCCCCCTTAGTGGAAGAAGAATCTAAAATTAAAGCCAGAGTTACAATATGGGATCTGGGCCAACACCATTCACTCGTACAGTTTACATTATTATGCTTAATATGTCCTAATTTATGTCACTACCCTCATTCTCTTTCCTGACCTTCAGAGGTACTCATCCAACATTCCATTGTACATGAAGATCTAACAATCACCATGACTTCACGCCTAAACTGAACTCTTTAGTTTCCTGCCAAAGCTTGTTCCATCTTCCCTGTTCTCTGTTTCAGTATATGGTATCACTAATCACCCAGTTTTACAAACTGAGGCATCATTCTTGACCCTCCACCCCCATTTTCTCTCATACGTGTATTCTATTGGGCACTACACCCTGGTGATACTACCTCCTATGGTAGTTCTCAGATGTACTCAGATGTCTATTCCCACTGCCATACCCAGCTCAGACCACCATCACCTCTTGCCTACATCAAACACTGTATTGTTTTTTCTTTCTCCAGCCTTGCCCCTTCCCTCAATCTGTTCTCCATGTGATCATCTGCCTTTAAGACTTCACTGTGGATGTGTTTATGAGTGTGGTTCTCACTGTGACAGTAAGTAAAAACAAGGCAAAGATAGAACATAGTACACAAGTAAGGGTTGATTTTTGGAACAAAAAATGAGGTAGAAAGAGAACAGGAGAACTGCCTTGCCACATGGAGCCATATCCAGTGATGGTTAAAACTTCTGACTCATTACAACGCCTGGGTTCAAATCTTGGCTCTGTTGTTAGTTGTGTGGCTGTAATATTCTTGCTTGATGTTTAGAATCTTGGCCTCTTCATGTAAGATGTAGATAAAAATAGTAACTGATTTATATAGAGCTGCTTTAGATGACTAAGTGAATAATAATGTGAAGTACCTGGCATATAGTGAGTGTTTAATAAATGTTAGCTGTTTATATTATTTTTATTGGAGTACTGTATGGAAAGGAAAGAGTCAAGGTAACACCATGAGTTCCTGAATAGCCCAATAGGAAGAACATAAGCATATAATGAAGCTATTATTGCTGGCACAGCTAGTAATGGGAATGGAGGTGGGACAGGGCAAAAGAAGACCCTGACTGTGGAGGTAGGTGTCTTCTGAAGGCAGAAGTTGTCAAGCACTCAGAGTTTTTCCTAGGAAAGGCTCTGATGCAAACCAAAACAAAGACAACTCACCTCAGTTAAATGGGTGTTTCTGGTTCCTCCTCAAAACTCTTATTTACTAAGGTAACTGCTTAACCTCCATGTTTTTATTTGTATAGACACAAAATTTTTTTTTGCATGATAAATTGTTATGTTTCAGGATAGTGGTATTCAGGCATTTATTAAGTGTCTACTTCATTTAATTATTTGCAAATGGACTTTTTTTCTACTGAACAAGATTGTGTTGAGTAGTGGTAGATTTATAAGGAACTTCAGCTCGAAGAAAATTATATGTACAAATGCCTGGTGAGAAATGTGTGTCATGTGTGAAAATTCAAGTAAGACATTGGGAATATGGTATGACTTCTAGATGCCTTGGTTCAGTGGTCCTGCAAATCAGCCTCCAGTGACAAATAGATGTTTCTCTCTGGGGACTGGTCCTAGGTCGGTAGAACTCCTGACCCTCATTCTTCCCAAGAGCTTTCGTGATCTCAGAGCCTGCTGTGCTCAGCCCTGTCTTGCCTCTGCCAAGGTCTCTCCTGAAAACCAATGGACACCACCACTCTGCCATCACAGTGTGCAGACTTACTACCAACCTTTAACTCCATGCTGTTCTGTGTATTCTTCCTGGTTTACTTAAGTGCTGTTATTGCTGAATTGAATTTATTCTACATGTTTAGGCTTTTACAAGCTTTGGTATCCTCGGGGTTAAAAGGTGCTAAATGCCATTTATAGCGATGATCAGTTGGAGAGAAATAACGTCCTTGAAGATATTGCCAAGGAGCAATTGGCAAGATTTATTTGCACTGTGAAATTTTAATTGCCTCAGCTTTAGACTTTCAAGTTTTATTCTGAGGTCGGTGCTACTCAGGTGGTGGAGCGATTGGGCAGTTGGAGGAACTTCACCTAGACATTAGCTCTGGCACGTGTGGGCAGAAATGCAGAATGGTTTTGTCCAGACCTTTTTTGTGTGTGTTTTTTAAGGAAGAGGAATAAGAATGATTTTGTAATATTTGGATTTCTTTCTTTTTTCATTGTGAGTCAGGGTCTTACTCTGTCACCCAGGCTGGAGTGCAGTGGCATGATCACAGTTCACTGCAGCCTCGACCTCCCCTCCTGGGCTCAGGCTATCCTTCTGCTTCAACTTCCTGAGTAGCTGGACTACTTGTGTCTACCACCATGCTCAGCTAATTTTTTGATTTCTTTTTTTTTTTTTGGAGAGATGAGTTCTCGCTATGTTTCCTAGATTGGTCTGGAACTCTGGGGCTCAAACAATCCTCCAGTCTCAGCGTCCCAAAGTGCTAAGATTACAGGCATGAGCTACTGTGCCTTGCCTAGATTTCTTCTGAGAGGCTGTGCCTTTTGAGCGCAGTTAGGGTGGAGCTGCAGCAGAAGCAGTGCTGGAAGGTAGCTCCTGTTTGACAGAAGGGAGAAAGTGGTATTTGCTCTATTAAAGGAACAGGAGAGGAGAAAGAAAACTCTCTGAAATTTAAATATGCTATTGGCAAGAAGAGCTCATGTGTAAAACCTTATGACAATTGCCTTCACCAAGGAACACAAAAAGAGAAAGACAAAACTGCAGAATAGTGAAAGAAATCTATATGGGTATTAGCTACATTGCAGACTTACTACACTGTAGACCACCGCGTCTCTGTGTGTGGTGTATTCATTTCTGTAAATAACAGAAGGACCTTGTTCTTACACTTTCACTTACAACAAGGCCCTTGAGTATAAAGTAGAGTTGAGCATTACAGTATGGCTCTAGTATCATTCCAAAAAGTTATAAGGCGTCATCATGATTTTTAAAAGTTCTATTCTTATTTTCTTTCCATGCTTCTTCTACTTCAAAGGATAATTCTGTTTCAGTTTATATGAGTGAAAGTCCATAAGTTACTGCATTTGTGATTAATTTTATTTGAGGGCCCTCTTCAACGACACTGGAGTGAGTTGTAGAAATTTTATGTACAGTAAACTTGTTAGAAAGAAACCACAAATTTCTTCAGTGACTCTTTTTATTTTAAAAATCGTCTGAGCATTTTAGTACTAACAGCTTTCATTTAGAGAACATGTGAAATAAAACTGTATTAGCCAGGGTCCAGAATGGAATATTAGTGGCTGTGTGCCTCTACTGATACAGTGTTACATGCCAGTTGGCCAAACATGGGGATGTTCAGATTTTGTTTCTGAGAGGAAGCAGTGCATGGCCATAAGCCACATTAAGTTCATTAGGTGCAATTGCTACATGACACAGTTAATATGGTGACAGAAATAAACTCTTCAGTGACTCAATTCTAGTAGTACCAATTCTAACCAATTTATCAGACAATTGAGTATGTTCTTCACTTAGGATGGATTTAGAAAAATATGGTGCCCATTTTCATGTTTGTTTTGACTTTCTAGACATAGTTCAGTTTATGAAGAAGCAGTTATCCAGTCACCAAGCATGTCAGCATTGATAATGGGGCTTGAGTCTTGCTGATGCATAAGGAGGGTTTGACCAGCCAACCTAGGAATGTAGGACTGCATCTAGGAGGGGTTTATAGGGTGGGAAGGCATCTAATGTATCTTGGAGAAGCATGCATATGTATTTGCTTTCAGTAATGTGTATGTTTGTGTAAGAGATACAAAGGTTAAAAATTACCAGTCATACATCACACAAATTGGGTTACAGTTATGCTTGTTAAATACTGAGATAATTTTTTTAGTTTATTTATACAAATAATCACATTAAATATATAACCAGGAGACATGTCAATCTGTCATTTCTTCTAAGGAACATTAAATTTTGTCTTCACTAAGTTTGAACTGTGACCCTTTCACTCCATTTTAAAGACGAGAAAGCTAAGTAAGAAAAAAAAGAAAGCCCTAGAAATAGAACAAGAAGCACCATGATGGTGCAAAAACTACCATCATGGTGGCTGTTCATACAATCTGAATTTTCTTCTTTCTACATTTGTGATTTATAAAGTAACACGTTCAGTTCTGAACTTACCTCCATGTTCCAAACTGTCTGTACAGCTACTTATTTATTATCTCTACTTGGCTTTACCTAAATATTTAAATTAGATTACGTGAGCTGCTAGGACACAGCAAAAATTACTGCTACTCTTCCTTGTAATAAAAGCTCAGACATTATTAGGTAAATATGCAGATGTATTACACTACCAGGAATAGCTAATGTTACTTAGTCCCAAAGTAGTTCTAGTTATAGCTATTGGTGTTGTGCTAATAATGCAGGCATATTTTGAACATATATTGTTATTTATAAAAAATGATGAAAACTATGCTTCTAAACAACAACAAAAAAATTCTTAGTTAAAAAAATGTAGTAATGACATGGGTCAGATGATGGGTTTACATGACTAATGTCTTTCAGTATTATTCCAACAGGTGATATTTAAAAGACTTAAGCTTAAATGGGGAGAAATGTGTGTTGCTTCTTCCTGGAAGCATGGATATCAAAGATATATTGACTCTTTTGACTGTGATTTTGGAATCGTTACATGAAGCAAAGTCAACCAAACATGAATACCAGCTTTCTAAACATGCATCACTTCTTAGAGATAGGAAGACCTAGATTGAATGACCTCCTATGTCCTTGCTATGATCAACGTTCCAAATTCATATTAAAGATCTTTCTTTGTACTGATACACCACAAATCCATTCAACATAGGCTTTTTCTTCCCCTTTGCAAATTTTTGGAAATTATTTTGTAAGATGAGCTCGTCTTAATTTCTAAAGCCGATGAACATTATTTGAGGAGAAAAAATATTTCCATGATTCTAGTTTATTAGTTGACTACCAATATTGTCCCAAAGATAATAGAAGCAATTCAAAATAAGTCTTTGTTTCCATCTTTGTTTAGCCTGCTGCTAAATGCCACCTTGTCCATTGGGCTTTATTTGAGTTCATTCCAGGTTTGTGAGCCAAGCTGATCCTAAACTGAACTAGAGTGAAATTTTACAGGATTGCTATGTGTCAAAGATTTTTTGTCAGTCAAAATAAATAGATAAATAAAAGGGGAAGCAAATCATTAGCCCACTGAAGTGGTTACCTAATCATTTGAACCTTTTGAAAAATTGTGAGTAAGACTGTGCCTTAGATTGCCACTGGAGACCTGCTCTCAAATGAGGAGAAAAGCTGTTATCTTTAAGCACAAGGTAGTGAAAATAATAACCTGTAATTTTTAAACATTATTTTATTTCCAGAGTATGATCTGAATAGCAGATATTAATGATCTACTTGCCTCAGAACTGATGCCCAGGAAGTCTAAACAATTTGCCTTGGTTTATACTATAAATTATTATAAAACCAAGAATACCACACAATTTCCTCATGTTTCAGTTCTGAATGCTATTAGACCAGGTGGACTCTTTCTGCCTTAATACTGTAAATATAATGAATATCTTTAAGTGATCCATCTGAAAATAAATATATATGTATGTGCACACACATTGGTTTGTTAGTACTTGTGTTTACCTCTAGGAATGGGTTGAGGGACTCTTGGTTATCACTTCCTCTGAGTGGCTCTGGTGGTGGTGGTATCAATTTTTCTGTGACTTCTGGGCAGAATAAAGGCCGCTGGATGGATGCTCCCTGTTTACCAGGATGCAGCTGTTCATGGAAGACCTTCTCTTGATTTGGGCTCTTTCCTGTGGGTTCCCTCTGACTCCTTCCTTAGAATCACAGGATTGAGCAATCCAAAAACCAAGTATGATCTTTGTGGCTTCATGCACTATGAAAAAAGTATATTTTCTACAAAATAGTGGAAGTTTAAGAGGATGGGTTTATGGTTTAGCAAATTGGCTTCCCATTTTATTCCCCAATTTTCTTATGTTACCTCTTTCTGAGGTTTAATGTTTTTGCCAGGAACATGTTACTGGTATCATGTTGAACAATGAGCAGCAGAAGCCATGGCAGTGACACAGATGCATGCGCAATGTGCTTTTAATTCTTAGAAAAACATGGAATAAATTCAGGGTTGAATTGCTTTGTAAATTCTTATCTTCTGGACTTTTCTGCAATGAAAGATGCCTGTCCTCCTTCCAGAACTAGAGAAGGGAGACAAGCCATCTCCCCATTCACTGATAGGACTCCCAGTGTAACTGGTTTTGTGTTGCTGGGAATCACTTGAGATAATTTCGTTCTTTGTGCAAAAAACAAAACAAAAAAGTAGTTTTGAGAAATCTGGGCTTGCCAGTAGTTATTAGCTACCCATTTATTGTGTTTATGCTTTAAAAACAAACAAAACAACCATTTAAGGCATTATATCCAAACAAACTATTGAATTATAAAATAGGTTTTCTCTTAAGAAGCAAATGCATTTAAGAATCTCGTGTGACCAATCAATATCAAAGTGTGTACAAAATTGCAAGAATAAATAGAATGTTGTTTTTGACTGGTTTGTTGACATTGAAACTGTATTATTTTATGTGAAGTATGTGTAATAGAGCATTAGATTTGAAAACTCTGTGTTGAATATCATTTCTGACTGCCTTTTTTAGGGTCACTAAAATTCCAATAATTCAGTCTAGAACTGAAGTCGATTCCAGAGAAAAATTTAATATAGTCTGCTTGCCTGCCAGCTTCAACATAGTTTCAGAGCATTGAAATGGTTTGACACATTGAAATATAAAGTGCATCTGTCATATCTATTGGTGGAGTATTTTATGTGATCCCATCTAACAAAGATCAAGTTAGATTTAAAACTTATACTGGTTTTTTTTTTTTTATGTGTTTGTGAAGATTTTGTTTTATCTTGTTTTCTTTACGGTCCTGATTTGATTTATTGCAAAGTCCAATAAACTGTTCCTAGTAATAATAAAGAAACACATTGCTTGAAACAGTTTTGAAATGCAGTGGAACATCTCTTTATTACCACAATCATTTGTCATTTTAGAGATCCATGTGAATTCAGGATTGTGTCACAGATGGGGTACTTTCTGAACTGCACATGAGGTTAGAATATAGTTTCAAAGCTCAGCTCCAGCAAATAGAAATTGCATTATTAAAGGAAAGATTTTAAATCTTTGAACCTCAGTTTTCTCATCTGTAAAATGGGGGTGATACCACTAAGCTTACAGTTTTTTGGTTTGCCTTGGGGAAAATGTAAATTTTGTGTATAGCCCTATGCTTACCACGTAGCAGATATTCTCTAAAAGCAGTTTGTTAATATTCTGATAGCTTCTGGAAATTGCATTTTAATAAATGAAATATGCAGTATATCCAGATATTAGCATGCTAAGAAATATGGAACTGAGACTCCATTGTAGTTTATGTCTTGGTAAAGTACTCCAGTTGATATTGCAAAGGTAAGGTAATTTTTCTGGTATATATTCAGTCCTGCATGTTTGTTTGTATGTTTGAGCAATTTGAGGCATCTTACAGTGGAAATGTAATAATGTTGATTTTGTCTCAGATTATCTTGTTGAGCACAGATTAAACTGCACTGGATCTTAGCATTGTTCAGCAATGTTGTTTATGTTTCTCATTTTCACATGCCCACTTATCCATAATTTGGATGTCAATTTTAATAGTTATTAATATAAGTAGATGAACATTTGAGTAATGACTCTAACACCAATTCTTTATAATAAGACGATTTCTGTGTCCTGGCCAAGAGCTCCCAGTAATGATATTTTGCTAATATGGTTACAGTATATTATGTTGAATGATGAATTTTGTTTAACAGAAGTGATTAAGACCTAATTATTTAATATCTAATTAAGTCCCTAATTTTTAAAATCTAATTTATTTAATAAATATCATCTGTTATATACACTTATATATTTTATTTGAATACTTTAGACATTAAATATTCTGAGTAGCTTGCATATTTTAATATATGGCATATTTTAATATATGACATTTTATGATCTGCCAATATAAAATGATTTAACAGGGTTTTACATTGAATAAGCAATGAGTAACCAAGATGAGCATTTTCCAAGGTGTGTTCTACTGAACTCAAGTTCTACAGTATTAACAAGAGTTATTTAGAAGAAGATTTCCAGGTTGAAATAAGTTTGGAAAGCATTGGGCTAAGCAGTTTCTACAGTAGGACTTTTCAAAGCACTTAATTTGTGCATTGCTAAATTTCATAGTAGTAGTCTGTGGGAAGATTGTGATGTACTACTTCCCTAACCCTTTTGAACACAAAAGCTCTTTCATGGTCTTTTTTTTTTTTTTTGAGTCTGGGTTCTCACTGTTGCTCAAACTGGAGTGCACTGGTATGATCATTGGTCATCACAGCCTAGACTTCCTGGGCTCAGACAATTCCCCTGCCTCAGTCTCCCAGGTAGCTGGGGCTACAGGCGCATGCCACCATGCCTGGCTAACTTTGAATTTTTTGTAGCGTTGAGGCACCACTATGTGTCCTAGGCTGGTCACAAATTCCTAGTCTCAAGCAATCTTCCTGCCTCGGCCTCCCAAAGTGCTGGGGTTATAGGCATGAGCCTCTCTACCTGACCCTTTTCAATCTTACAGTATTCGTATTGTTAGAATATACTTTGGGAAATGCAAGTTTGAATGGGATGTGCTGTATACATTTCTGTATCCCTTGGCATGGTCAGGGGCAGGAACTACATCAGCTACTTGAATTCAGAGAATTTAATAGAAACAATTGTTAACTAGGTTTAATATTGTTTACTAGCAACTGAAAGGGTAAAATGACAATACTGACATATCACATAGGTTTTGAGCAGTTGTGGGAAGCAAGCACTACCCTCAGGTCTGGGGGAAACGAGAGAGGTTGGGATTACTAAAATTTAGAAACTTAGAGGAGAGACCCCCATGAGGCTGAAACTCAGTGTCTGAAGATGGGGTGTTGGCCAGCTCGTCTCTGAAAAGGCAGGTAGGTGATGAGGCTGATTCTGAATGTGTTGGGAAAAACTGCAAATGGAATCCAGCTGCTGCCATCAGAAGGGGCTGCTGTTGTTGGAATGAAGCGACCACTGGGTGCTGCTCCCTGAGCCAGGCATAAAGCCCACAGACAACACGACCCTCCTTCCTGTCAGCCACGCAGTGCCCTTTTAGTGCCTTATGGTGGAACTTAACAGGGAGTGATACTGTAGGGCAGAGCATGGAAGGGTGTTTTTGAGACTGATAACAATAGCTTAATAACTGGTACCACTGCTCTATAAGAATCCAGGCTTTTATAAGAATGCATTGGAATTATTTTTTAAATAGTTCTATTATCATCTTAGATTAAATATGTCATAGTCATTCACAAAGCAAACCAACGCACTTTGTAATTTATACCCCTATGAGCTATATTCCATTATTGTATTACTATTTATTAATGTACAGATTTCCCCAAACAAAAGAGATGGGTTTGTTTGGGTTTACTTTGCATCATTAAAAAAATTCATTGTTGAAGTCTGGGCAGTTTCTAAATTTTTAATGCTATTCAGTACGTTTCTTCTACTGCTTCCTGGAATCCAAATGCTGAAAGGCATTTGAAACCAAATGCACATGGATTCAAGCAGAATTTTGATGTGATACTGAGAATCTGGGAGGTACTAAAATAAGGTATCATGGAAGACTTTGGCATTTGACAAACTTTTCAGGTTATTGAAGGGGCACTTCTTGTAAGTCATCAGTAATAATTGAGAAATGTAATCACACAAATGCGATCAACAAATGAGAACCACCTCCTCTGTCTGAGCCTTACCTTTAACTTAATGCTTTGGCAGTGAGAGTTTTGAGCAGGCATATTTTGGGTTTACCTTATATGTGGTGTTCATGTTAAACTCTACCTATTGACAAGAGCCATTTGGACATTTGTAATACCCCAAGAGAAAGCCAAGCAGAATTACAAGTCAAGAAATTAAGGAAGCAACTTCTAATAAAAAAGGTCCCATCAACAGAGTATATGTATATTAGGGTAAATGTCAATGCTGTAATTAAAAGACACAAAAAATATATAAAATACAATGAAAAGAAGCCTGAGGAAATAGGCTGTGGAAAAGTTGACTTTAGAAGATGAGAGAAAGATAAGTTCATGACCACAATAAACCAAGTGAGAATGGAAGACATTAATAATTCCTACTCTAAGGAAGACATGATAGAAAAGAATTTCAAGAACAGATAATAATAGTAACATCATTAACATTATTGAGTGCTTATCACATGCCAGTCTTTGTTCTGAGTATTTGGGCATATTAAAGAAGAGGTTAATACTGAAAAGGGATCAGATGAAGGTCCTGCAGACTGTGGACTGAAAAAAATGCTGTCCACTTCACAGTTGGAGCGTGATTTGGAACTTTGGAGAGAAAAAATTTCAACAGTGACAGGATTAGAAAGGCTTAAGGAAATAAAGATTAGGAGGGAGGTAGATTCAGTAAGTTCAGCCTACTCTTTCTAGAGGTTTGCAATTGGAGAAGAGACATCATGTGCATAGTTCTGTCAACATTTGCTCAGTGTGTAGGACTACAGATTTATTTAAAAGTTCAGAGGGTGCCTGGGCATGGTGACTCAGGCCTGTAATCCCAGCACTTTGAGACCAAGGTGGGAGAATTGCTTCAGCCCAGGAATTCGAGGTTGCAGTGAACTATGATTGAAACACTGAACTCCAGTCTGGGCAACAGAGTGAGACCTTGATGCAAAAGAAAAAAAAAAGGTTGAACATATAATGCTGGGGTCATAAGATATCTCTTTTGAGTCTGAGATTATGATGGGTCACTAGCTTTTTTTGGTAGGATAAAGCAATGTGATTCTAAAAAAGAACTGTGTGTGTCCTAATAGGTGCTCCATCTTCACTAGAGACATCAAGTAAAGAAAGACCCTAAGAAATACATGCTATCTAGAAATCATGCATATGTGTTACAAATAACTTCAAAAGTAATTGTTTGCTGTGTTTCTGTAAGATGGTCACCTTTATAAGATGCTCACTTTATCTTGATCATATTATATCAGGTCATCAAGGGTTTGTTTTGATAGAAACTTTAGTTTCCATGCATAGTGACTTATAGTTAAGACATATATGGAAAGTGTTGTGAAGGGCCTAAATTACTCTTATAGGGACATCTCCATGATAATGCCTTGATTTGTAAATTAAAGTTTATTAGACTTAATTTTTTTTTTCTTTTTAGAAAACAGACCTCTGTATTTTAGGAAACTCCAAGGCTCAGCTCAAGTACTTTAACAATTATGGTTTGGCCAGTTGTAGTGGCTCACACCTATAATCCCAGTACTTTGAGAGGCTGAGGTGAGAGGATTGCCTGAGCCCACAGGTTCGAGACCAACATGGGCAACTTGGAGAGACATCATCTCTACAAAAAATAATTAAAAAATAAATTAGCTGCATGGTGGCGCATGCCTGTTCCAGCTACTTGGAAGACTGAGGCAGAAGGATCAGCTGAGCCCAGTATGTCGAGGCCGCAGTAGCCGTGAGCATGCCACTGCACTCCAGTCTGGGTGACAGAGTGAGACTCCAACTCAAAACAAACAAAAACAATCATTGTTCAGTATCTATTATTTGCAGTACACAGATGGGAATCTCATCCAAACTGTCATTTTTCTTTAAAAAAATCAGCTTTAAAATTTGTTATAGTTGGTTCCAGGTTCTTGCTATTGTGAACAATGCTGCAATAAACATACATGTGCAGATATCTTTTTCACAGAGTGATTTGAGTTCTTCAGGGTATATTCCCAGTAGGGGGATTGTGGGGTCATATGGGAGGTTGATATTTAGAGCTTTTAGGAATCGCCACACTGCTTGTGTTAGGCAAAACGCATCTATATATTTTTTTAAAAGGCTATGGAATTGCAGAACTATACTGTTGTTGAGAAACACAGCAACAAAAGGAATATATGTCAATTTATTTTACTGTCTATCATAGACTAAGAGAATATCAGACTGGTCAGACCTCTACTTTCTATGGAAAAGAAAACAAAGTCAAGAAAGCAGCCCCACCTACTATTGTCTATCTCTTGCTCAATTTATGTAATGGCAAAATCAGGCTGACTCCAGTCTTCCAACATCCAGTCTGATATTATTTAAGCTGTGCAATGCTTTCATTCTTTCATTTGTAGCATATAGGTACATATTAATGAATACAAATAATTGTAACAATTTTTGACTATATTTTTCTCATCTTCTCATGCTCCAAAAAATTATTATAGAAATATACAACTGTGAAGACTATGCATTTCACATTCTTGTACAAAAGAGTCTTAGAGATCACTGAGACTTTTTAAAATTTATTTTTATTTTAATTTTTTAAAAATTTAAAGATGGGTCCAATTTAGGGTTAGGTATACAAATGTTCTTTATGCAGGTACCCTTGTTGATGAGGTAGATCACTGAGACTTTAAGAGGATTTCATAAAATTAGGTGGAAATTATGCTCATATCAATTCATTATCTATGTTTCAGTGCCTTTCCCTTGGTGATATTTTGTTTTTTTACTGACTCCAAATTTTAGTTTCTTCCCCAGGTCTTCTCTTTGGTTCCATGTAAGTGCAATGAATTTTTTGTTTTTCATGATTAGCAGTTTTCTTTGAAAGGGTAAAAGTTTTAACTTTAGAAAGATAATTATAATCATTTTTCTTAAATTCTAAGCCTTTATCAATTTTGCCACTCATCAAAACTAGAATTTTTCCTGTAAACCCAGAGTACTTCAGGATAGGCATAGGTGTAGTACTTGTAGCAAGACTATGCTATAAATCACTTATGAAGTGGTTTATATCCACAGTAGGAATATTATTATTTTGAGGGACTGTGTTCCTAATGAGCAATTAATATTAAATGACATAATAACATCAGTGGTGATCTCACAACAGCAATCATGGAACCATGATCATTCAAAATAGAAAAATAATAACCCAAATCTTTAAAAAATGAACCAATTACATAGTATAAATCAATTATATAGGCTCCAAAGAACCATAACGTATTGCCAGGAAACCCTTTAGTGTATCCTCTGTATGGCTTGAATATAAGAAATGTTAATGAAATACTTAGCACTAATTGTACTTGCTGTCTTAGAATTAAGAATAATTTTGAAATGAATGATTCAGACTTAGACCAAGTCTCTTAAACTTTCCAGGAAATTTCACATGATGTCCGCTTGATGATTTCACAATCTTTGAAACTCATTAAACTTGATTAGAAAAATTGGGAAAATAACTACTCCCATAATATCTTGCTTAGAATTGCTAATATAGGTGCAGACATTCATTGGGTGATAAAAAGTGGTACAGATTGAGTTATTTTATTAATTAGGCAGTCTTAAATTAGTTCAGCTTGAAACAAGAGACTGGGAGAAGGGACAACTTAATAAAAAAAGTTGTTTGAATTTTTAGAGGATGACTCAGTAAAATAGCATTTTTTAAAAGGTGGTAATCACACTAACTTAGTTATATATGTCACACACATATTCAAGTGACATCTTTCCCCATACCCCAATTTGGTAATTAGTCTAGAAACACTGCAAACCAGATGAGGTTTTTAAAAATTGTGTGTGTGTGTGTGTGTGTGTGTGTGTGTGTGTGTGTGTGTGTGTGTGTGTGTTTTGCTTCGTTTTGTTTTGAATTCAGAGACAAATAATTCAATATAGGACTTTCTTCTGTGCCATGGCTGTTTATGCTACTATCGTGCTTGCTCTGGGAGAGTACTGCTGTTATTAGCTGACCCTAAGAACACGTAGTAAGAATATTTCTGACCTTTTTTTTTTTGAGTCAGCATCTCTGTCACCCAGGCTGGAGTACACAGTGATACAATCATGGCTCATGGCAGCCTTGACCTCCTGGGCTCAAGCGATCCTTCTACCTCAACCTCCAGAGTAGCTGGGACGACAGGCGCCCACCACCATGCCCACCTAATTTTTTTTATTGTTGTAAAAATGAGGTCTCACTATGTTGCCTAGGCTGGTCTTGAACTCCTGGGCTCAAGCAATCCTCTCCCTTCTGCCTCCCTCTCTATGTGTGGGGATTATGGGTGTGAGCCACCATGCCTGGCCCTAGTAAGTCTAACTATTAAAAAAGGTTTAGAATAAGAGAAGACAAAACAAGTCAGGTTTATTATTTATTTTAGAAAAGATATAAAAATAAATTTTGTATTCTGAATACAAATTCCTTGTTGATTATATATGTTACAAATATTTCTCCCACTGTGTGGCCTGTCTCTTTATTCTTTTTATATCATCTTTTTTTCCCATATGAATGCTTAAAGCAAAAACAACAACCATGCTACTCTTACACACAATTAATTATAAAGAATGGTGATACCATATAATATCTAATCCATGTTAAGTTTCTCTGATCCTTTCAAAAACACCTATTTACGTTTAGCGATTTGAACCAGGATCTCAACAAAATCCAACTTGTATATAACTGATGTCTGTTCAGTCCCTTTACCCTTTTATTCATACCATTTATATATTTAATAATTCTAGAATTTCTAGATTTTACTCTGTTGGTGTCATTTGACACTTTCCTGAATTTCTTATAATTGAGTTGCTATAAATGCTTAAGTAGAATCAGGTTTTATTTTTTATTGGCAAAATAATTTACAAATGGTGATGTGCTCCTCCTGGTATATCTTGTCTCGAGGAATATGTGTCTTCTTTGACTTTAATGATGTTAAGTTAGGTGAACTGGTTCATGTGTAGTAGAGCCTCATGCATCTGTCATACATTTCTTCTCTAACCTTCCACCTAATAATATTGGCAGCCACTGGTGGTCCTTGTCTAGATTCATGATTTTATTAGGGGTTGCAAAATATGATTTTCTATTCTGTGGTTCTGATAAAATTTACTGTTTCCTCATTGACGGTTTGGTTATCCTGAAATATCATCCATGTAGGAAAAGTAGGATAAATGCTTATTCTCTTTTTTCTTTACTTCTGCCCTAGTGACCTTCAAAGGTGACCCATTGTGTTTTAAAATATTTGTAACTATGAACTCAAATATTTAATAAATTGTTTATTTCAATCAATTGCAGTTATTTCATTAAATTATCAAACGATTTCATCCTTAGTTGATGGGAGTCTTTCAAATTGGCTATTGGGTCCCTTTGACCTAATCCAATAGATTTTGAGTTTTCCTGTTTTCAGAATGACAGATTTCTTTGTCTCATGTCTCATTTACCCCAGATCTGGATTTTGCTATTTTTTTCCCCCCAAAGAGCCCTGGTTCCTTTTAATGGGAAATGATATTTAGAAACCACAGTTGGGGAGCTAGAGTCACTACTTATTATTGATTTTATTCTTATTACCTGAACAAAAATTGCTCATTTCCATCTTTCTTTTACCTACCCCTCTTTTGTCTGTGCCACTTATTTTGAGTTTATTATCCTGTATTATTTAACTTTAGATATCTTAACATTATATTTTCTGAATAGGTAAAAAAGGCACATCCAGAACTAGAAGTCATGCTACTTGACTTGCTATCCAGAATTTTTTTGGGGGTATCATGATGACTGGAAGATTAGACAGAGAAAAATTTTGACCTGAGTCAGATATTAAGAGTTTCATTACTTTTCCTTTTGGAAACTGGTATCTTTACTTTTGTGACATTTTCAAGATTGAAGCCGAATTAAGAAAAAAAATTAAGAAATTAGGCTAATCGATGTTAATATGAGAGGAATTTAGGGGTAGAGAAAACAGCTACATTTCTAAGTATAGTTTAAAACTACCAACAGAATCCTATGGCCTGTTTTCAGTGGATTTGCTGACACAGGTGAATAAAATACATGGCACTCCATTTCTTGACTGTTACTGGTCTCATTATAAAAACATATATATTATTTTGTTTTTTGAACATTTAGAAGTTACTGTGGCTAGACTATATATTTAAACTGCTCCTCCAAACTCCAGGCAACCAAATTACTGCATCCCCTCTGTAGCTTTCAGGGATACCATCCAATGAACTCTATAAACCAGTCAAGAACTCACTTATCCCCTCTACAGTGCAAAAGCAAATTCTGGAGCTAGCAGTTTAGATTAGATGGAATGTGACCAGCAGTTAAGAGACCACTTAGGTGGATATTTTTGTAGACTAAGTGTGAGATGAGGAAGGCATTATCAGTGGGGATAAAGCCAGGGGAAGATAGATGAGATGTTGGAAGTAGAAACATTAGGATTTAACTAAGCCAACATTATTGTCAGTGATGTGCCAACTACAGTTTGAGGCCCTGAACATGTAGTAATGAAGAAGAATGACAAAGGGCAAAGTGGTCTCTTCCTCATCAGTCACTCGTTTAATGTTAGGGGAGATAAGGAAGATGGATGTGTGCTCCTGGGTTTTTAGCTTCAGCAAATGGACAGAAGCCAATGCTGTTAATGTAGTTGTGGAAAATGCTGTGATTCCTCCTTTTTCTCCAGAAAAACAATTTATAGTTTTATTAATTCATTGCTTAACACTTCTATGATGCTTTTATCCTTTCATTTTGGTTGTGTACCTTTTAATTACCTCTTCATGTCACATCAATTTTGGAAAAATATACTTTTCTTTGGAGGGAGTAGATAGTTTAGTTTTTCCTCTGTTATCTAGATTGAAAGACAGTTCAGTCTTCATTTGTATTATCCTTGATCATGGTTCAAAATCACCGTTTTATGGTGTTTCCTTTTACCCTTAACTTTTTCCATTAGAAATGAATGATTACTCCATTTTTGTGTTTCAAGCATGATATTTGAATAATATTAAAGAATATTTAGTCACTGTAAGAAGAGTAAATATTTTTACAAAGCAAGTTTAAAAATAAATGCTTTAGTTTCTCATGAATTTTTAAAATAAAAATGTAATAACTATATTAAATAGTGTGTTGGCTATAAATCTGTATGCTTCTTATTTCAGCATTTATTGTCATTTAAAACAAATTTAAATGTATCTTTATCTCTAATCATGATAAAATTTATCTAGAGCTCACTAATGATCAGGTTCTCTTTATGCTTTTCATACTTTATTCAGCTTATTTCTCATAGTCTTATGAAACAAATATTGACATCTCTATTGAAAATACTTTGTGCAAACATAATAAATACAAGTGGCTAAAATTAACTATTACTTAAAAGCTTACAATAAAAATTTAAAAATCCCTTTGCCATTTCTTCCTATTCTAGATTTACACCTTTTCATTTCTTTTAATTGGTTTTTTGTAATTATTCTATAGTTTAAAATAAATGTGCTTATGCTCAAATTCTCTGATTTATCAGTTTTAGATAATATTATATTACTATTATAATTAGTAAACATTTCCTTTATTTCTCTTCTTTTTCTTTTATCCACCCACCTAATGCATCATTTTAATGTCAATAGTCAGTTATTTTATTATGAGTACATAAATATTTACTCTTTTTGGCCAAATAATATACCATAAATATATTCCTTACTTGAAAAGCTGATTTTTTTTTGGAAGTAGTTCACAATTGCTTTTTTTCTCTTGTTCTTTTTGCCACCTACAGATTTTTAGTTTTTTTCAAATTTTCTTTTGTGTTATCTATTTTATCATGACCCCTTCTGTTTTCCTCATGGAGGTGACTCTTCTGGAGCACCCTATTGTCTGATCTCCTTGTGGAGGTACTATTTTCTACACTTGTAGCACAGCTACTAGATGCTTTATGTCCTGGAATAGCCTTTTGCTGCTCTTCTGTCTTGGGTCCACTACTTTCTGGATGCCATACATTTCTCTGTCTTGATTTACGTGTGTATTTTTTTTTAATAGGAATGCATCTCTTCAAGTATCTTTTTAAGGTCCTGTTTTTGTGATACATTTCTGTGTCACAGTGTTTCTGAGCCATTATGTGATACATTTGTCTTGTTTGTTACTTGGCCTCTTTGGAACATGTGCTATGGTGATTGTCATTGAATATGCATTTATTTCGCGACCCGTCTGGGCAACTTGGGGAGACCTCATCTCTACAATAAATAAAAAAATTAGCCGGGTGTGGTAGCGCATGCCTGTAGTTCCAGCTACTCAGAAGGCTGAGGCGGAAGGATCGCCGGAGCCCAGCTGGTCGAGGCTGCGGTGGCCGGGAGCGGCCACTGCATTCCAGTCTGGGCGACAGAGTGAGACTCCAACTCAAAAAAAAAAAAAAAAAGAATATGCATTTATGTGTTTCTCGTCCCCATGAGGCTTTGTGGTTCAGGATGGGGGAGAATCTTAAATCTTTAATATTTAATTAAGACAGTGTATAAAATAATACTGTAGTGTCTTTGAATTTGTTAGCCTTAGCCTGTCTATAAAATGGGGATTATAATTACCAGTCCTGCCTGGCATACCAAGCTGTTGTTTAGAGAAATACAAAACAAATGTCAATTGTTTAGTTAACCATAAATCATTATACAAACACAAAGTGACACTGATGAATTACGTATTTCTGGGGATGGGATCTGACCTATGTAATTCCAAAAGTTGTAACCATTTTTTGGTTTTAATAATAGATCAAACAAACCAAACTACACACACACACACACACACACACACACACACACACACACACATTCTTAATTTTTTGTTACCTGTTTGCCAGCATTTTGCCCTTCTAAATTCTCTTCTGTTCCATTTGATGCTTCCATCTAAAAGCTTAATGTCAGAATATAGAACACTATAGATGAGTGTGTGTGAAGAGCAGGGACCAGAATTTCAGCTTCCCCACCTTTTCCTGTCTTACAATTTAGTTGAAAGAGGCTTTAAATAAGAATGAGTTAGTGTCTCCTGAGGAGACTATTTTTAGTTTTCCCTTTTGAGTGTTTTACAGCCAAACACAGCAACCGAATTTTGCGATGGCATCTTTTTTGGCAGTTCTTCATTTTGAAAGCTTTTATGTCTTTCCTGGTGGCTCCTCATATTCATTCCCGTGTCTTTCCATGGATCCCCTGAAAGATACCTTAATTTCAAGGGGACATGTAACTTGTGTTCATTTGTGTCCACTATTCTGAGAAATTTACTTATAAGTATTTATTTTGATGTTAATAAAATATTAGCAATGATGGCACTGGAATGTGATATAATGTATAAGGTAAGGAAATGGAAGAAATATAAAAAGCAAAAGAGGGCAGTAAACAACAATTGATCTCTTTATTTCCTGATTCTTCTGAAAATAAAATAAGTCTCAAATTTTTTTTATATCATAACTTCTAAAATTTATTGTATTTAAGATAATAAAAAGTACATTTTTCATTGTAATGTATATTTTAAGGTTTTTTTAATAATCAGTATTTTTTATTATCATATTGTGGGGTACAGTTAAGGATTAGGTATACAAATATGCTTCGTTCAGACACCGTTGGTGATAAGAGGTGTCTCCTCGTCCCCAGACAGATATTTAGTATCATTAATCCCATCCCCCCTCCCCTCCCCTCCCTGTAATTTCCCACCACTAGTGCAACCTCTGTGGAAAACAATATGGCAATTTCTAAAAGCCCTAAATATCAACCTCCCATATGACCCTGCAATCCCCCTACTGGGAATGTACCCTGAAGAACTCAAATCACTCTATAAAAAAGATACCTGCACACGTATGTTTATCGCAGCATTGTTCACAATAGCAAGAACATGGAAGCAACCATGTTGTCCATCAAAAGAGGACTGGATTAAAAAAATGTGGTACACGTACACGATGGAATACTACGCAGCCATAAAAAAGAGCAAAATCATGGATTTCGCAGCAACTTGGATGGAACTAGAATCTATAATACTGAGTGACCTCTCACAGAAACAAAGATCGGAGTATCACATGTTCTCACTCATATA
>CAUYQG010075676.1:0-45395 GCA_963574415.1 Tarsius wallacei | reverse complement strand
GTTTAAGGAAAAAAGCTATCACTCCATAATATAAAAGTGCAAGGTGAAACCGCAAGTATTGATGGAGAAGCTGCTGTAATAGTCCCCAGAAGATCCAGCTCAGGATCATCGATGAGGGTGGCAAAACACTAAACAACAAATTTTCAAAATAGATGAAACAGACCTGTATTGGAAGAAGCTGCCACCTGAGATTTTCATAGCGAGGAAGAAGTCAATGCCTGTCTGTAAAGCTTCAAAGGACAGGCTGGCTCTCTTGTTAGGGGCTAATGCAGCTGGTGACGCTAAGATGAAGCCAAGGTTCATTTACCTTTTTAAAAAATCCTACAGCCCTAAAGAATGATGCTCCATCGTTCTTTATAAACAAAACAATAAAGCTTAGATGGCAGTCCATATGTTTACAACATGGTTTACTGAAAGACTATTTTAAGCCCAAAGACTATTTTAAGCTCACCAGTGGGTGAGAGCTACTGCTCAGAAAGAAAAAAAAAGGATTTCTTTCAAAATCTTATTGTTCATTGACAATGCACCTAGACACCCGAGAGTTTTGATGGAGAAGTACAAGTGGGTAATGTTGTTTGCATGCCTGCTAACACAATCATTCTGCAGCCCATGGATGAAGGAGTAATTTTGACTTTCAAATTTTATTATTTAAGAAATATATATCATAAGAACATAGGTGCCATAGATAGTGTTTTCTCTGATGGATCTGGGTAAAACAATTTGAAAAACTCTGGAAAGGGATTCACCATTCTAGATGCCATTAGAACATTCATGATTCTTGGGAGGATATCAAAATGTCAATATTAACAGGAGTTTGGAAGAAGTGTATTCCAACACTCAGGGATGATTTTGAGGGGTTTCAGACTGCAGTAGATAAAGTAACTGCAGATGTGGTGGAAATAGTAAGAGAACTAGAATTAGAAGTAGAGCCTGAAAATGTGACCGAATTGCTGCAATCACATGACAAAAGTTTAATGTCTGAGGCGTTGTTTCTTGTGAATGAGCAAAAAAAGTAGTTTCTTGAGATGGGGCCTACTTCTGGCAAAGATGCTGAGAACATTGTTGAAATTACAACAAAGGATTTAGAATATAAAGTATGTGCTTTGTTTACACATAATGCTATTGCACACTTAATAGACAACAGCACAGTGTTAAACATAACTTTCATATGCACTGGGAAACCAAAAATTTGTGTGACTCACTTTATTGTTGTGGTATGGACCAGGACCCATGATATCTCTGAGGTATGCTCGTATTTTAAATAGGTCAAGTGTATTTGAATTGAATCTTAATAAGTTGATTTTTCTAAAAATATAATCCAAATAAAAATCCCTGCAGACTTTTTATAGAAACAAACAAGCTAATTTAAAAATGTATATGGAAATCCAAAGGAACCAGAAGAGCCAAAATGTGTTTTGGAAAGAACAAAGTTAAAGGAGCTATCCTCCCTGTTTTTAAGACTTTCTCTAAAGCTATAGTTGTTGAGAGTATTGGCCTAAGGAGAATCACAAAGATCGATGAAATAGGAGACTCCAAAAGCAGTCCTTAGTCCCTTGATAATTAGACATTATCAAATCAAGTTATTTTCAGTGATAGGTGCTAATGTACTTTAATGGGGATAGGATAATCTTTTTGACAAATGGTACTAGAATTGCACGTGGATATTTAGGGAAATTAATGTTTAGTTCAGACTATATACAAAAATAAATTGAAAATGGATTGTATACCTAAACAAAGGTTAAAAATTATAAAAAGTCTAAAAAGAAATGTAGGAGAAAATCTTAATATTCAGTCAGGCAAATATTTATTAAAGAAAAGTATAAAAAGCATAAAAGAAAACTGAAAAAAATAATAAATTATATTTCATCAAAATGAATAACTTCTGCACTTCAAAGGTCAGGTCATAAACTGAAAGAATTATAACATATATGTCTGAAAAAAGGTGTATAACTAGGATAAGTAAAGCACTGAAAATTCAATACAACCAAAAATTTAAAAATTAATTATAAAAAAAATTGAACAGCCATTTCTCACAAAAATATTCAAATGGCCAGTAAACATATGAAAAGATTCTTCACATCATGTATGATTAGAAAACTAGAAACCAAAACTAACTACCAAAAAAACTATACAACCATATAATGGTCAAAATTAAAGAGACTAACACCACACCAAGTGTTGGTCTGGATATCGAGCACCTGGAATACTGAGGTATTGATGTTGGGAGTGTAAAATTGTGCAACACTTTAGAAAACAGCCCGAAAATCTATGAAAAAGCTTAATGTACAGTAAACATTCATTCCAACAATTTCACTCCAAGTATTAACCCAAGAAAAGTTAAAATATTGGTCCTCACAAAGACCTGTTTGTCAATGTTTATAACCATTTTATAAATAGGCAAACTGGAAATAAATCAAATGTTCAGTAATAGGTAGTGATAGATAAACAAATTGCGGCATAGATACACAACAAAATACTACTTAACAATTTAAGAAGGAAAGAATTACAGTTCGGCCTTACTTAACAAAGGAGATATATTCTGGGAAATGCATCCTTAGGCTATTTTATTGTTGTACCAACATTATAGAGTTAACTTACACAAATCTAGATGGAACAGCCTACTCTACGTCAGGTGTAGGCTACAAACCTGCACAGCATGTTACTGTACTGAATACTGAATACTGTAGGCAATATTAACACAACAGGAAGTATTTGTGTATCTCAACATATGTAAATATAGAAGATGTACAGTAAAAATATGGTATCATAATCTTATAGGACCACTGTCATAGACGCAGCCTACTGTTGACCAAAACATCGTTAAGAGGCCTATGACTGCACTGATACACACAGCCACATGAATAAATCTCAGAACATTTTGCTGGGTGAAAGAAGCCAGACACAAAAGACATAAACTTTATATGAAATTCTAGAAAAGGCAAATCTACACTAGATGAAAGAAAGCAGACAAGTTGTTGCCTGAGTCTAGAAGTGGTGGGGTAGGTTGGACTGAGATGGAGTACGGGGGAATTCAGGGGGATAATGGAAATGTTTTATACCTGATCATGGTGGTGGATACACAGGCACATAGACATGTCAAAACTAGTTGAAAACCAGGTGCATGGCTCACACCTGTAATCCCAGCACTTTAGAAGGCCGAGGTGGGAGGACCAGGTGTTCAATACCAGCCTGAGCCCAGGTGTTCAATACCAGCCTGGGCAACATAGCAAGACCTTGTCTCTATAAAAAATTTAAAAATTAGCCAGGCATGGTGGCGTGTGCCTGTAGTCCTAGCTACTTGGGAAACTGAGGCAGAAAAATTGCCTGAGCCTGGGAGGTCAAGGCTGTGGTGAGCCATGATTGCACCACTGCACTCCAGCCTGGGCAACAGAGTTAGACTAAAACTCAAAAAAAAAAAAAAAGAAATGAGTTGAAATGTACTCTTAAATTTCATTGTATGGATCAATAAAGTTAATTTTTAAAATTGCCTTTCTATAGCATGACTTTAAAAAATATGCCATTAGTGATAGCAACAAAAGTAACCAGAAAAAACGTTTACAAAAGATATGCATAATCTTCATGGAAAAATACTATGAAACTATGTTGAAAGACACTGGAAAAAACCAAGGAAATTGAATGATGCACCATGATCACAGAATTCAAGGCAATCCAATCAAAATCATGATAGGTTTTTTTAAATTGACTTTTACAGCAAGGTTGTAAACTATGTAATACAGAAGAACAAAGATTTCACTAAAAGAGCAGATAGTAATATTTGCTCCATCAGCTATCAAGACATTAGAAAACTATTGCTAGGAAAGACAATGAGGTATAGTTCAAGGGATGGCTGGAACCAGAACAAACTGGAGAAGCCAGAACAAACACAGAACATGCAAAAACTTAATTTAGGTTAGAATGGGATTGCAAATCAATGCGGAGTGAATAAATTGTTTAATTCCTTACCCAAATAGGAAAAAAAAATGCCATCAGATCATTACTTTCACCATAAACCCCAGATAAATTCAAGATTAACATGTGAAAAAAATTTAAATACTTTAAGAAGAAATTTAAGTAATTATCTTCATGACTTAGAGAAGAATTCCTTAAACAAAACTGAGCGTGGTGTAAAAACAAAATAAACTTTATTTATTGAGGAAATTTACAAACAAAAAGTGAGCAGAACACATATAATCCCTCAAGTTCTCAACAGTTCACCGAGTGGCATGCTTAGGTGAGGCACAGAGAGTACTCCAGGACAGGGACCCAACCCCCAAATGCTATACTTATATAGACAGGTGATTGGTTATAGGGAGAGCTTCCTATAAGAGGAGTGGCTGAGTCAGGAAGGGAGTTTCTGGGCTCAAGGACTTGGATCATTCCATTATTCTTTTTTTTTGAGTCATAGTCACACTGTTGCCCAGCCTGGAGTGCAGTGACACACTCACAGCCACCACAGCCTCAACCTGCTGGGCTCAGATGATCCTTCCACCTCAGTCTTCCAAGTAACTGGAACTATAGGCATGCACTACCACACCTGACTAATTTTTTGATTTATTGTAGAGATGAGATCTCACCAAGTTGCCCAGGCTGGTCTCAAGCCCGTGAGCTCAGTCAATCCTCTCACCTCAGCCTCCCAAAGTGCTGGAATTATAGGCATGAGTCACAGTGCCCAGCCCAGTGTTCTTTATACACCCTTCTTAGCCAACTCTCACTGAGCTACTGAAAGGGACTCAGAAACAAATTCCAGGCCCATCCAAAATTATCTTTCCTCAGTGTGCAGAAGCCACGGGGCTTTATCTTGAGCAAGTAGCTGACCACCATAGAGCTGACTGCCTATAGTCTAGGAAAGACCTTTGACTGGATGAAAGCTGGATGGATGGGGACAAAAAAAGAGAAGGGTTGGTGATGCCATAGAAGATGCTAATGAAAGGAAGAGGAGGCACTAATCATGGTGGAGGGCCCCATGGTGCAGGAAGGGACAGAACACAAAGAAAGAATCCTTCTCACTTTCTCTGATGTTGGCACTTCGCCATATCAGAACAGCCCTTTAAGAAACCAGGACCGCTAAAATTTACTTTCAAGTATATTATTTAGGAATCATTTATCCCAATTACAGAAGCAAACACATGCATGTTTGTGGAAATATATAAAAAACATAACAGTAAGAAAAAAAACATTAAATAAAAAATAAATCTATTCACCCCAAGACAAGCAGTGCTGAAAGACGTATATACATACTTAGACGTTTGCAAGGATGTTTCTTAAGTAAGATACGTGGCTTTTTCAAAAAGTCTGTTCATTTGTTACTTAATTTTTTGTTATTTAATAAATATTTCATATCTAATAAAAAAGAAAGAAAGAAACCAAGATCAGCCAGGCTTGATGGCTCAGCCTGTAATCCCAGCACTTTGGGAGGCCAAGGTGAGTGGATTGCCTGAGCCTGAGGGTCCGAGACCCACCCAGACAACTTGGTGACACCTTGTCTCTATAATAAATCAAAAATTAGTCAGGCGTAGTAGCACGTGCCTGTAGTTCCAACTACTTGGAAGGCTGAGGCAAAAAGATCGCCGGAGTCCAGCAGGTCAAGTCTACAGTGGCCGGGAGCATGCCACTGCACTCCAGTCTGGGCAACAGAGTGAGACTCCAACTCAAAAGAAAAAGGAAAAAAAAGAAACCAGGATCAAATTCTTAGCTGTTTTGGATAGAAGCTGGTTTGATGGGAGAGGAGAATCATCTGCTCAGAAAAAAACTAGACCCTGGGAGGGAGAAAATTGTAAAATAGGGAATTTAAAGTCTGGGAGACACTCTGAAGAGAATGTCTAAGAGTGAAAAGCAAACTAAGAAGCCCAAAGCTGAAGCAGCAGCAGGTGGTTGGAGACTGAGAACCAGGCAGTGGTTGTAAAAGAGGCAGAGGGGGTCAGATTGATCCTCAGGGATCTGGGCATGTTTGAGATGGAGAATAAATAAATGAAAATATTGATTACTGCCAAATGAGACCAATAGGAAGTAACCAGGAATTGTTATAACGAGGGCATCTATAGGCATGGGCATGTTTGAGAATGGAGAAGCATTCTCCATTCTGGAAATGGCAGACAGCCCAACTGAGGATGAGAGGGCAAGACTCCAGGTGCTGTAGACGAAGAGTGACTGATGACCTGGCGTGGTGATGTCCATCAACCTCCTGAAGGTTACTGACAGTGAAAAGGGAAGTGATCTAGCCAGCACATTAGTATTACAAAGCATTTTAACTTTGCTTGTATGCTTTATCTTAAACCAAATAGAAATTACTCCTACACTCTGTGAGAATAGCCATTTAATGTGCTGCCAGTAATGATTCATGTTTTTGCTCTGAAATCCTCTTGTTAGAGCAAAAGGGAAGCTAGTTTTCCCAGCAAAACTAGGAATGAGGAAGTTGATTTTCATGATTATAACCTACCTGGGGTTTCTGCCCAAAGTAAGCTTTGCCAGGGAATTATAAAGGTCATGGAGACTCATAAACTAAATTAACTATGATAATGTTTGCTTAAACTTAAAAAATTTTTGGTTTAGGTTTTTTGTTTTGGGTTTTTTGGGTTTTTTGGTTTTTTTGATAGAGATGGGGGTCTCACTATGTTGGTCACAAACTCCTGACCTCAAGTGATCCTCCCACTTCAGCTTCCCAAAATGCTGGGATTACAGGTGTGAGCTACCATGTCCAGCCTGTTTTCCGGTATTTTCAAACAGAGACAATTACCACAAAATAGAAGTGAATCTTTCTTTATGGCCATGAGCTTCTACTGAATCCATTCTTGAACCAGTATGAAAACTGCTTAGTTGAGTGGCCAGGTCCAAAGCCAGAGACGAGCATGGCAGGGTCCTTCTTCACCGTTCCTTGTCTCCTTCCCACTCTTCCCTATCTCCTTACTCCTTACAACTGTCTTTCCCTATTTCATTTTGTATTTCTCATCCTTCTGCCCTGGGTACTGCTAGACACTGCAGGGCATTTCATTCTCGGTTCTCAAAGTCAATGGTTTTGTAATGCTGATGAACTATCACACGGACTATTGTTCTCAGATGTCATGTGAAAAACTCTCAGGAGGCTGTGTTTATAATCCCTGAGTTTCCACACATTGAAGTGAGGGTATTGAAATGGAAGAACGCAGAGAAAATAGGTAGATTATTTACTGACAGCAAATAATATTTGATAATTGTTACAGCCACAGTAGTAAGAATTTGTTATTATTTTAACTCCCATTTGGATGAATGCTTCTGTGCCACACATCATGCTAATATGTTTTCCATATTTTGTCTTTAATATTCACAACACTTGAAGCACGTAAGAAAGGAAACGGAGTTTCAGAAATGTTAATTACTGTGCACAGACTCACAGAATTAAAAGGTAACTGAGCCAGCATTGTTTGGCTGCAAAGTCCTATTCTTTCCACTTCAGCATCATTTAAACTTCCCATTCTGGGCAAGAAAGACATGTAAGGAGACCCGAAATTAAAATGCTGATATGACTCAGGCTCTTTCATTACTTCCCGGAAAGACAATTATGTATACGTTCTTTCACCACACACATGAGAAAAGATCAACATTTTCAGCCAGGCGTGATGGCTCAGCCTGTAATCTCAGCACTTTGGGAGGCCAAGGTGAGAAGATTGCCTGAGCCCGGGTGTTCAAGACCAGCCTGGGCATCTTGGTGAGACCTCATCTCTACAACAAATCATAAAAACTAGCCAGGCGTGGTAGCATGCATCTATAGCTCCAGTAACTTGGAAGCCTGAGGCAGAAGGATCACCTGAGCAGGTTGAGGCTGCAGTGGCCATGAGCGTGCCGCTGCACTCCAGCCTGGGTGACAAGAGTGAGACTCCAACTCAAAAAAGAAAAAAAAGATCAAACTTTTTCGGGTTCTAATTTTACACCATTTTCAAATGATTATCTTTACTTTCTACTTTTATATTACCTGTCTCTAAAAATAGTAAGCACCTGCTATGATCTGAATGTTTGCTTCCTCCCACCTCCCAACTTCATCTGTTGAGGTATTAGAGGGGAGGGCCTTTGTGGAGGTGATTAAGTCACAAGGGTGAAGTCCTCATGAATGGGATTGGTACCCTTATAAAGGAGGCCTCAGAGAGCTGCCTCAACCCTTCTACTATGTAAGGGCACAGCTAGAAGGTGTCATCTATAAAGGAAAGGGTCCTTGCCAGACGCTGAATCTGCTGGCACCTTGATCTCAGACTTCCCAGCCTTCAAAACTGTGAGAAATAAGTGTTTGTTTTTTATAAGCCACCTGGTTTATGATATTTTGTTACAGTAGCCCAAATGAACTAAGAAAGCACCATTTATAAATACTGTACTGGATTTGTCCAAAATTATCTAGATACTTTTAATTTTATTCTTATAACTTAAAGTTGAAAGATAAAGGCCATATATGTTAACATTTGTTTTAAATAGCCTAGATTGTTCAATACCAGTAAGCATATAAAATAAAACCCAGATCATTTATTTCTGATAAATTCAAACTATCATGATTAACAAGTCACTTCCATTCCTAAGTTCGCGTAAGACTGGTTTCCAGGGCACTCAGGATCCTCTCCAAGCTAAAATCCCTCATTTTGACTCTTCTCACATGAAATGCCTCCTACTCATTTTATTTTTGATTTTTGATGCCAGCTGATGCCACAGGCAACGATAGGCCTAACTCAGTATTGATTCAGAAGAGGCTACTTAATGGTCCTATAGTCCATTTAGGTGGGTTATGAAGAATAAAGAGGAAACTGCACGCTGTTTTCATTTTGTCTTAGCTGGGGACAGGATTCTGGTCAACCAGTAGCACAGTAGGAAAAAACTCAGTAGGTAGCCAGAAAAACACTTGTTTGGGGGTCTTTTGGCACTAAAATGAGAAGTTGGTTAAACCAGTAATTTTAAAGTCAGCATTTTAGCCTGTAGAAACAAACCATTACATGCAAATGGCATTTGCTAATCAGCAATTACTTTGTGAATCTTTGTGTGTGTGTGTGTGTGTGTGTGTGTGTGTGTGTTTTGAGTTGGAGTTTTACTCCATCGCCCAGGCTGGACCACAGTGGCACACTCACAGCCACCCCAACGTCAACCTGCTGGGCTATGGCAATCCTTCTGCCTCAGCCTTCCAAGTAGCCAGAACTACAGGCGCGCGTTCCCACACCCAGATAATTTTTCTTTTTTTGAGTTGGAGTCTCACTCTGTCACCCAGGCTGGAGCACAGTGGCATGCTCACGGCTACCACAGCCTCCACCAGCTGGGCTCAGGCAATCCTTCTGCCTCAGTCTTCCAAGTAGCTGGAACTACAGGTGCATGCCACCAGGCCCAGCTAGTTTTTTTTTTATTTATCGTAGAAACGAGGTCTCGCCAAGTTGCCCTGGCTGGTCTCGAACCCGCGAGCTCAGGCAATCCACTCGCCTCAGCCTCCCAAAGTGCTGGGATGACAGGCTGAAGCACCGAGCCTGGCCCTACTCTATGAGTCTTAAAACAGCAGTAGAAAGATCTACTAGAAGGTCACTATTAGCTGGAGCCAGTATGACGTGATTCTGAATTTAATAAAACTGGTTTTCTTATAACTCTAATTTCTGTATGCTTCATGATCTCTGACCTGGCCCAAATTATTGAGGCTTTACCAAAAGTATGATGTCTCTCCTATGCATCAGCTTTCTGGGAATTTGGAGAGGATGTTTGTGTTTCTCTTACCGAAAATGACGCTCCATCGAATCTGCATAGCTGAAGTTCCTGCACCTTGACCCAGTGTTGCAAAGAAGGGCTTGGACGAAGGGGAGAACGCCCCGGCTGGGCAGATCCCGGGGCTGCAAATAACCTGGATATAGATGCAAGCAAGAAATGAGTCTGTATACCTGCTACCACAAAGGTAATTCCTGCTGAGTTAGAATTGTAAAAAAATGCTGAGATTACAATTTTTGATTTTACATCAAAGTGCTGAGATTACAACTTTTGATTTATTGTAGAGACGAGGTTTCACCAAGTTGCCTGGGCTGATCTCGAACCCGCAGACTCAGGCAGTCCACTCACCTTGGCCTCCCAAAGTGATGGGATGACAGGCTGAACCACTGAGCCTGGCCCTACTTTGGGATAAAATATAATAATATTTTTAACCCTGTTATTAATTTAAAGAAATCTGAGAATGCAGGCAAAAAATAAAAAATCCCTTTGTATCTAACACCTTTCCCCAGTGTCAGCTCTCAGTCTTCACAGCAGAATGACTCTGAGTGGCCCAGCTGCATGGTGTGCTAGTTTCCCCAGGAAATACTTGTGACACACACCAAGCCTCCAGACACAGCCCACTCTCAGCAAGCTGCAGGCCCAAAGAATGAGCATAGATGCTTCTACCCATCTGATAGAAAATTTAGGAGTTTTTAGTTGAGGCAAAAATTTCAAGTTTAATACAACTTGAATTCTTAAATGTTTGAGTATAGTTGCTAAATATCACACAAAGCACCAAAAAAAAGTTTTTCTACATTGGATGGGACTTCTCAGGACAAACGCTGCTACAATAAACCACTTTCCTTAAGAAGGCATTGTTCACACACGCCTCAACCATATCTCTCCTCACACTACCAGATGATGGGAGTAGTGAGGATGAGGATGATGGCAGGCAACTTGAAAGTGACTAACATAATATGCTGTAGCTCATAAAACCCTGGTGACAGCCTTTCTCCTCAAGTCTGTTTTGACCTGGGAGACCATCTTACGCTACAGGACTTGAAGACCTGCTATGTTCAGCAATTAGTACAATGCTTTTGCACGTAAGACATTCACTAAATGTTTGATGAATGAATGAGTGAAAAATACATGAACAGGCTCTTAGCTAAGAAGGCAGATGGAGCTCTTAGAGGAAGACAAATGGTCCTTGATCACTATGAGCTGTAAATTATCATGTATATTTAACCACCCGTCCTGACCCAGTGGCAATCAGTACAAAAACAAAACAAAATAAAACAAAATCGTTCATTTCACTTGAAATTACCAAACAAACAACTTCTTCAACTTGAAGGTAAACTGCTAAAGGTAATGATTTTTCTAGACCTCACTTTGCCTTTTTCTTTACACCTTAAATACTCTCAAGGTCCAACTTGATAGCCTTGTTGCTGATACTGGCTGCAGTGCTATGCTCTTGTTTATATTTGGTGAAAACTTGCTCCCCTGTATTTCCTGCAAGTACTCTCTTTTTATAAAATAAACAAATTATATTGTGTATTAAAGAAAAAGACACATGGTCCAATTCACTAAGATAGAAGACCATAAAGTGATATGGAGTTATATCCCAGGTAGTAATCCCTGGCATAACTTCTGTGTCCTTTCTCAGGAGTATACCTAGAATGGAAGTCCCTGCAGTGGGGTATTCAATGGGCCAGAGATTTCAAGCTAAGTAGTTTTATAAACAATTCATCTCCAAGACTAAAGATTGGTGTGGTAGCATTAGACCACCTTAAAACACAACCAAGTGTAACGGTCCTGAACATCCCATGGAACACAATTAAAAATATGTTTACAATCTCCATCTTACAGATGAGGATGCTGAAGCTTACAGATGTGTTTTTCCACAAATCATGCACATCCAAGAATGACTCCAAGATGAACACCCGTTCCACCACACCTTATACCACTCACGGGAACAGCCCTGGAACAGAGATGCCTGTCCAGTACACCAGCATTAACAGGACCCAGCTGGGACCCAGAGCACTTCCCAGGTCCTCAGGGTCCCTGATCACTTCTTCTCCCCAGGTCTTTCACAGGAGGAACACAATCGCAGCTCAGCACCACCCCAACACTGGGGTTCATATCCCTGCTTAGCTTGAGGGAGTAGCAGGCCCCTGGGCATGTCCTGGCCTCATCTTCCATGTATACAGAGTCTGCACAGAACACAGGTGATCACAAGCCTCACAGACCAGCACACACAGTATCTCACTCAGGCAGATAGAGAAGTAAAGCTTCTCAAGCTTCCATTGTTAATCTCCCAGAGGACTTGAAAGGAATTTTTACTTTTCTAGGCAAAGAATCTTAACTTTAGAAGATTATTTATTCCAAGTGAAAATATCCATATGTGCAGTCTTAGGCTTCATTCTGAAATCCTAGCATCCACTTAGCCTTTTCTAATGTGCTTTTCCGTCAGAGCACAAGAAGGGGAGCTCACTCTCCCCGCGTTAAGATATGAACATAACATCCTTAGGTAGTTCACACAGTGGCAACTTCAGGCATCAGCAACAGTCCCCAGCTAGCGATGAAAGGTGCATTACTGTGGCATGACTTCCAGGTTCCTTCTCCCTCAGGAACACGTCAGGAATGGTGGCTGCCACAGTGGGGTGTTCAGTGGGTAAGAGAATTAGGACTCTTGCCCTGGACACACTTCGCCTCCAAGACTTAAGATCTGGCGTGCCATCCTCCCTCACCTTCTGCAGGACAGTAAAAGGCGTGAGGGAGGGCCAGCATTTGTTGGTCATCTCCATGCCAGGCACCATGCCAGTTGCCTACTCATGGTTCGTTTTCTCACCAACTCCTTGCAACATCCCTGAGAAGCAGGGGAAACTAGCCTTAGAGAGAAGAAGCTCACAGAGGTTATGCCCTGTGCCCACAGAGCTGGTGGGTGGCAAGATAAAGCTTCAACATGTGGTCCTTAAACCGACTGTGACTCTGGACTCCTTGAGTCTAAGCTTTCCCCTACCTAAGTATGCCTATCTGTGTCAACCTCTAGGAAACATTTCCACTGTTTCTTAGGCCTACGTTTGTTTGGCTTGTACTCCTGATAAATGTTGAAGGAATGGATGGAAACGTTGAGGACAGGAAACATTATAAGCTGCTCTTTCCATGTGGCAGGACTGGGCAGGTGCCACACTGGACTACTACGTTATTTACAATGGAAGAATTCACAATTTTATGTGAGCCACTACCAACTCGGGGTTCTTACCAGTCCTGGATGTCACATTATCGACTAGCTCCGCGCGAGCTCTCATCCCCCTGTTGTACCTGTTTCTCCTGCACAGTGAGCCTGGTTTCCTAACATTTGCCTCTGCCTTCCTCACTGTTCCCGACTCTTCAGGCCACTACAGTCTGCCCCCACTCTGTGTCCCACCAGCCACTGAACCTCCCCAGGCAACTTGTCAGCCCTTGCCTTATCTACCTAGAAACAGCTCCTGTCACTGCCACGCCTTCTTCAAACACTTCCCCCTAAACTTCACCCTCTCTTCGTTTTCCCATGAACACTCTGGCAACCCCTCACGGTCCCCTCTGCCTGTCCTTCGAATGTGCTCTTCTTGTGGCCTATCCCCTGGATGCTTCTCCTTCTTAGGTGTCCTCATGTACGCACGTCCCAACTCATAATTCAATTGACTGAACCGCTCAGCCTGGTGGTCTGACAGGCCAGCATGACCACACTGAGCACAAGTCCCCCTTTCATCCTGCGCCTCTTTAGTTCAGCGAGAGTGAGCTGTCCCCCAAGGTGTCTGGGTAAGAGGCCTTCCTCTTCTCATGCGTTGAGTTGTTGTGACTCTTGGTCCTACCTCCTTTGCGTCTCTTGAATCTGCCCTCCTACCCGTTTCAGGGCACCACCATCTCTTGCCTGGTTACTCAGAGCTCCACAAATTGAGCTTGCATTCTCCAGTGTTGCTCTCCCCTCACCCCAAATTCAACCTTTGCCAGATTCTAGAACGTGACCCCTAAATGCCCATCTTATTATGATTTGCCTGAAGCCCTTTCATGGTCCCTCGGTGCTCTTTAAGGGTTCACCATCCTGCAGTTGAAGACCATCATACCCGAAACAAAGAACTGAATACTGCGTGTTCTCACTCATAAGTGGACCCTGAACACTGATCACATTAGCGCAAGGAAGGAATCGACAGTCACTGGGCACTGCTAGGAGAGAGAGGGAGGGAGAAGGGGGAGGAGGGAGGGAGGGAGGGAGGGCATGTGACAACACAAAGGGTACCTGATCCACTACCAGGGGGAGTAAGGGCCACCTAGAAGCCCAAATTTCACCTACATGCAGCCTACCTTTGTAGTAAATTCTCACTTGTACCCACAACTCTACAATAAATAAATACATTATTTTTTTAAAAAAAGAGTTCACTATCCTCAATGTCACACAGAGCCCTTTATTGATCTAACCCTGCTTAATCCTCCAGCCACATCTCTGCTTTTACTCACACTAAACTCCTTAGTGACACTTTACACTTTTGCCCATGCTGTCTGTCCCCTGCAATTCCTTGTTTTGACAAAGCTGCACATTGTTAATTCCTCAGAAGCCTTTCCCTAGAATGGAATGGCCATCCCTCCTGTGTGCTCACATGAGCTCCTGTATGAAATGCCATCGTGACACTTTTTCCACTGTACTATCATACTTAGGCCCTATGGTAAGTTCTGCAAAGGCAGAGAAAATACTTTGTCCTCCATTGTATCCTCAGCAAGGCCTGAAAGAGAAAAGAGACCCAAGACATACTTGTTGAATGAATAACTTAATGAAATAGGAGCCCTGTAAAGCTTTCAGGTGTTCCTAAATGAAATTTTACTAACATGGCTTCACCATTTATCCATTCTGCCAACACACAATATAGTCCCCAAACAGCAAAGACAAACAATTACAGCCACTTGTTTTTCTGTGTATAAAGCTTAAATATAACTAACACACTATTTGGAGTAAGCCCAGTACTTAATAATCCTTTATTCATGTAATGCTTACAGAGGCAATCACAGTATACATATTTTAAGTGGCATAATCCGATAGAAACAAAGCAGGCCATCATTTCTCAAGGAGTGAGGGGTTTCAAACCAGATAAACAAAATGGTCTGTCTGACCATGTTCTGGAACAGAGGAAGTAATCAATAATAGCTTTTCAGTGCGTCACCATCTTGATTGCCCACAGCATCATAGTTACTACTCTAATCATTGTCATCATCTCTACCATCATCAGCATTGTCATCACCATCATCACCATCATCACTACCTTCACGCTTATTTCCACCATCACCATTACATCATCATCATCTTCATCCTCATCACTATCATCACCGCCCCTACCATCACCATCATTGTCATTATCACAATCATCACCATTATCACCATCATCATCACCGTGGTCATCATCAGCATCACTGTCACCATCACTATCATCACCACCACCACCATCAATCATCACTATCATCACTTCTACCATCATCAGCATTGTCATCACTGTCATCAACACCAGCATCACCATTATTACCACCACCACCATCACATCATCATTATCATCGTCGTCATCACTATCATCACCGCCCCTACCATCACCATCTTCATCATTGTCATGATCACAATCATCACCATGACCACCATCATCAGTATTGTCATCACCATCCCCATCACGTCATCATCGTCATCCCCATCACATCATCATCGTCATCCTCATCATTATCATCACCGCCCCTACCATCACCATCATTGTCATTATCACAATCATCACCATAATCACCATCATCATCACTGTGGCCATCATCAGCATCACTGTCACCATCACCGTCATCACCACCCCTGCCATCATCATCATCATCACTGTGGCCATCATCATCATAACTGTCACCATCACTGTCATCACCACCCCTGCCATCACCATCATCATCATCGTGGCCATCATCATCATCACTGTCACCATCACTATCATCACCACCACCACCATCAATCATCACTATCATCATCTCTACCATCATCAGCATTGTCATCACTGTCATCAACACTATCATCACCATTATTACCACCATCACCATCACATCATCATTATCATCGTCGTCATCACTATCATCACTGCCCCTACCATCACCATCTTCGTCATTGTCATGATCACAATCATCACCATGACCACCATCATCAGTATTGTCATCACCCTCACCATCACATCATCATCATCATCCTCATCACTCTCATCACCATTATCATAATCACCATCACTATCACCATCATCAATATTGTCATTATCACAATCATCACCACTATCACCATCATCATCACCATGACCATCATCACCATCATCACTGTCACCATCACTATCATCACCACCGCTGCCATCACGATCTTCACCACCACCATCATCACTATCAGTACTCTTAGTAAACTGTGAAATACATGTCCCACTTTTACTTCTTCTTCTACTCTTTTTGTATTTATGATGGTTTATATGCATATGCCCAAATTGTGTCAGCTTAGTCGAAGGAATAAATCTATCTGCTAGATTGAACAAATGTGTGAATATTTATTCTTAAGAGACAAAACCTAAATTGTCACCCTTTGGCACACACCCCAGATATATTGCTATTGTCTTAATGAAAACTTATATATTCATTCCACTCAGAGTTTATTTAAAAAAAACTGCCATTTTTTTTTCTCTGAAGGTTTGCAATTCAAGAAGTGTATTAAAAACTGAAACTTACAATTGTTTCTGTGTCTGGGAGGTTCTTGAAAACGAAGCACTGTCAGAATCAAGAACAGGAGACATGGCCAGAAGAATTCAGCGAGGGAAAGGACCTGGGAAAACATTTTTTAAAAATAGCACTTGAATAAATTGCAAAGCATTACAATACTTCCATCTCTGGAAGAAAGTCATTGTAATTCTAACTATGTGTCTCTTAGAATAATCATTTAGGACAGGGACCCACAGAGAAGGCCCAGTTCATTTGCCACCACATTCAGATTTGTGATTGTGTCATCTCCTCATCCTTCCCCCACCAGACACGGCTTCTGCTCTTTTCCTTTTTCTGCACATTTCTATTTATTGCAAAACTTAGGGCATTAAAGAAATTAAATAGATAATTATTATTTATTTCCATACTTCCCACACTCAAACAAATCAACCATTTTTATTTTTCTAATTTCTTTAACATTTCTGACTTCCATCCAAATAGATATTTTGTGAACTTTGGTGGTAGCACCCATTTTTCATTGACTTTCATTTTATGTATATTTGTTAATATTGCCACACAAGATTTGTAACTACCAACTTACAGGTCACATAACATTCTTACCAAATAAATGTAACATAACTCACCTACTCATTCTCCTATCAAGGAACATTTTTTGTGTATAATTATTCTTTACAATTACTTTTTAAAGACTGTGAAAAAACTCCTAAAACTAAGATTATTGGAGCAAAATCTATTGACACAGACTACAAAGGAACAACACAAAATGACCACAATAAGTTGTACCATCTTGAATTTTAAAAGAAACTGCCATTGATACCTTAAATGTAATTATTTGAGAAAGAAACACCACCTGTAAGGTATAGCCAAAAAAAATTAATTAATAAAAAAGCTCTGATTCTCCAAAAATTATTTTTACTGTCACCATTCCTCACTTATTTTTATGGTAGATAATCTTCTATTGACTTCAGATCATGTCATTTCACAAATTCAAATGTTTATAGCCGGCCACAAAACAGGCAAGTCATTGAATGAATAAATGCACAAACAGAAACCTAAAAACCTGCAAGTCAGTGTGCTCAGCCAAACACTGAAGAGCATATCTGACTGTTTCAGACTCCCGGCCATACTGCTTTGAACTAGCATGAACTTCTGGTCACTTCGGCTCCTGTAATCTTTGCACTGCCGTGGCCATATCCCACCATCGTAATCCTTCCCTGTAAGCGGATCTAGATACGACCAGGTGAGTGGCCTGAAACCATCAAGACAAAGCACAGGTGAAAAAGAGTATATTGATCCCTGGTGTAATTAAAGAAGAAAGGGAATCAACCTCTTTGAAACAGTTCATGAGGAAGTATTTTTTGTGCCAAAAAGTGCGTCACGATAAAAAGTTCTCTGACAAAGTGCTGAAACCCAATATCACAGGTGCTGATAACAAAGAAAATGTCTGTAGGAGGTCACCCTCTGGTTGAAGGGATCATAATTAAACCACAAAGAAAGGTCAAGACTCCCAGGAGATCGCAATTCATTTAGTTCATTTTGGTTATTCTCTATAACAAATTAATAAGTTATTGCCCTATTGGGGTAGGGAGGTGTTGGAGAAAGAAGATTCTATGATTAATTCTGGCTGAATATAAATAAGCAAAGTTTAAAACATACCTCATATTAAACAGACATGATACTATTAAAAAGAATAAACACAATTATTTTTTTCTTTTTTCATTATTTTTCATTTTTAATAACATATGATAGCTATTTCAGACAGTTATAAAAAAAACACAGAAAATAGTTTACAGATCCAAGACTCATATAACAACTTTTGATATTTTAAATACATAAATAAACATATGTATGGTAAAAAAAAAAATTTCATTATTTTTTGAGTCAGAATCTCACTCTGTCACCCAAGCTGGAGTGCAGTGACACGATTACAGCCCACCACAGCCTCAACCTCCTGGGCTCCGGTGATCCTTCTGCCTCAGCCTCCCAAGTAGCTGGGACTGCACCATCACACTTGGCTAGTCTTTTTAAATTTTTTTGTAGAGACAAGATCTCGCTATGTTGTCCAGGCTGGTCTCAAACTCCTGGCCTCAAGCAATCCTCCCACCTCAGCCTCCCAAAGTGCTAGGATTACAGGCATGAGCCACTGTACCCAGCTGAGAAGTTTTTTAAGTACAGAAAGATTACAACCACTTTCCTAAAGAATAAATTATCTCAACAGTTTTTTTAATTCACTTAAAAAATACATATATAAGCATAACTAATGTTTTTAGTTTCATATCAACACTTATAAATTTGCTTCTAAAGACTACATAAAATCCCATGGTAGGATTTAATTTATTTAACTAATCACCTAATTATGGAAATTTGCATGTTTTCTGTTTGGGCCAGTGATACCATGACTTTTATTTTCCTGTTTGGCTAATTTTTCTAAGAATATCTGGGTGGTAACACAACTAAATAAAATTTCCAAAGTATATATGATTTGTAATGTGAAGTTTTAATTTAGATAAATGTAACCAAAATGATTCATTAAAAGCTAAACCAATCAACATTCACTCTGATCGCACACTCAGTAGCACCTGGGATGAATAAACGTTTAATTTTTGTCAAACTGATATGCAAAAACACAACAACTTTTATTCAATTATTGAGATGAAGCATTTTTTATAAGAATAAAATAACTCCTTGTCTATTAACTCCTTATTTATTTTTCTATTAAATTGTTCTTTTTTTACTGACTTATAAATCATTATTTTCTACTTTCTACTTAAAGAATTCAGCCTTTTCTTGGCTTAAGATATTATAACTATTTTCTCCAATTTTGCATTTGCCTTTTTATTATCTAAATCTTTCAGTCCATCAATTTATCTTTTTTTAAATTTATGGTATCTGAAATTTTTCCCCCATACACAAAGACAATAAAATTGAAAGGATCCTGCCAAAGTCAAATTATAAGTCAGTAGCAAATCTAAAATTACTAATATGTATTAGTCCAGTCTTAAAATCAATGGCAAATCTAGTTTCAAATAGCAATAATATCGGTAAAAAAAGAAAACTCTACATCTTATAATTGAGAAGTTTGTCTGAGGATCTTGCAATAAAAATAGAACCCCAATTAAACCAAAAAAATTATATTTCAGAGTTTTTTATTTACAAGCCAGTCACTGACCTTTCTGAAAAGCACAAGTACAAAAAACCTTTATTGTTCTGAACTTGAAATTACTCCATTCAAGAGAAAAGCATCCAGACACCCAGGTCTGCTGTGTCATTGTCCATTGTGTGTGAGTGAATCACCCTTTCATGTGGCATTTTCTCTGCAGGGGCCCAAAAGCCGTCTTCCCTTTCTCATCAAGTTTTTATTTCTTTACTTTCTTTTAATCTTTATTTTTTGTTTGTTTTTTTGAGTCGGAGTCTCACTCTGTTGTCCAGGCTGTAGTGCAGCGGCACACTCATAGCCACCACAGCCTCAACCTGCTGGTCTCAGGGGATCCTTTCACCTCAGCCTTCCAAGTAGCTGGAACTACAGGCGCGAGCCACCATGCCCGGCTAATTTTTTGATTTATTGTAGAGACGAGGTCTCGCCAAGTTGCCCAGGCTGTTCTCGAACCCCTGGGCTCAGGCAATCCTCTCGTCTCTGCCTCCCAAAGTGCTTAACATCTTTTGCTTGGGAAATGACCCAAGCAAAAACTGGCATTCATGCTGCCCAAAGCCACCTGAGCAGATGATGTCACAGGCTCTGCTTTTCCAAAAAATAATCAGTTGGTAAACCTATGAATGCTTACAATACAATGGTCACACTCCCAAACAACCAGAAAGCCCTCCTTCCACTCTTCCGGGAGGAAAGTTCCCACCAGGAGCAGGTGAAAGTGATCAGTCCTAGACACCTGAGCTTCACAAACCCACAGTACCTCTCATCACGAATTTCATGGATGCCCAGATTTCTGTCTCCCTCTCCATTCTTACACACTGTAGCCAAAGTATACCTATAAATTGTTTTGTGGTTCCTTCAGCACAACTGAGATACAGTGGCAAACGGGGAGACCTTAACAATTTACATGTATATGAACAGGTACACATAAAGGACTCCTGAATAAAATGATATGTTAAAATCTCCTCACAGACTTTTTCTTCTTCCAGACAAAATGGGGGGGAGGCAGAAGACATGATGCACAAAGTTCTAAGAGGAAAAAAAAGTACGATTAAAAAAAAATGAATGCCGGTGGCTCAGCCTGTCATCCAAGCACTTTGGGAGGTCAAGGCGAGTGGATTGTCTGAGCCTGCGGGTTCGAGACCAGCCTGGGCAACTTGGCAAGACCTCGTCTCTACATTAAATCAAAAATAAGCCGGGAGTAGTAGAATGCGCCTATAGTTCCAGCTCCTTGGAAGGCTGAGGTGGAAGGATCGCCCAAGCCCAGCAGGTAGAGGATGCGGTGGCTGTGAGCGTGCCACTGCACTCCAGCCTGGATGACAAAGTCAGACTCCAATTCAAAAAAGAAAAAAATGATACCCAGCCAAATGACCCTAAACAAAAACCAATATTCATATATTCTCAATGACTAAAGAACACAGGTATTAATCATGAACCCTAAGGAGGAAAAAAACTTGACAATGAAATCCAGACCACATGAAAATGGAACAAAGTTGACAATTCAGTAAATTTTACTTAAACATCCAATAGTATGTTTAAGACTAGAAATAATAAGGGCACTCCTGCCAAAAGAATGTTTTTGTTGCATTGCTGGTCTTACTGGAAGTTTAAAAATAAAATCTCCAAAAAGCTGGGCGGGGGGAGGGTGGCTAAGAAAATAAATTAAAACTAAGTCGTGATCTGAATATTTATAAGACTCAATTATAAGAAGGAGAAGCACTATTTGAATCACTAATGACTGAGAAGTTTTTTAGAACATATGAAAGGCACAAATCCATAGATAAAGAAAATATAACGTTTATTAGGAAATCTAAATGTACACTAAGAATTGGTGTAGAAAACTTCAACACAGCTAAGTAAAAGAGAATACCTCAATAGCAATTCAAGAAATAGACACACTACCTCAAAAGAATGCTTAGAATTCCCAAAGATTCATTGAAAGTGAGAAGCCAGAAGACAGTCAAATATCTTCAAATTGCTGAGAAAAATTCTGTCTATCTAGAATTTTATTCCTAGAAAAATAATCTCTCAAGAATGAAGTTAAAAAAAATGTTCATATAATCAGAAACCAAGTTATCCAACAATAGGTCTTACACTAAAAAACTTTCAAATGACATGCCTTAATTTCAAATAAAGCTTAGTTTGAACTCACTATTTGAGAGATAAGGATTTTTTTAAGCTTTATTTGAAAAAGAAAACACTATATACTATTTAGAATAGATAAAATTAAAATATAAGGACATGGAATGGTTGAAAGTAAAAAGATGAAAATAATATACTAGGTCAATATTTTTTTAATTAGCTATGTTATTATCAGACAAAAGAGTATTTAAACTAAGGAATGCTGTTACAGAGAAGAGCATTACATAATAAAAAGATGATACAACAAAAAGATAATAATTACATGCATATATACACTTGATAAAATAACTACAAAATATAGAGAGTAAACAATTGATAGTTCTGTACCACTGGAGGGGAAAATCTAAATTTACTTTCCTGGGAAAAAAATCCAATATCTGTTTCACAATAATTCTCCACAATAGCAAGAATCAGTAAGAAAACATATTTTTAAAATAAGATATAACTTTTATTATTAACAAAAAGTCAACGCATTAGGAGGAAACATTTTAATTTGGTGTATATGATTATTTCACAAAGAAAATTATAAAACTATTGAAAGACACCAAACAGAATCTTAAAAAAACAGACGAACATTGTTAATGCATAAAAATATTTCAATCATGATGTTAATTCTACCCAGATTGATCTATAGATTCAATGCAAATCTAATGGAATCTCAACAAGTTTCTATTTGCTTTGTTTTGATTTTGCCGTAGTTGACAAAATTAGCTGATTCTAAAATGAATTTAAGGGGAACAAAGGTGAAAAATATCCAAGACAATTTTTATCAACAGGCTGAAACAACTTATTCTCCCACAGAACAAAGCTTTCTATAAAATAATAGGAATTAAAACACGTTATTCGTCTAACAATAAGCAAACTAACCTGTGAAGTGGCATAGAGATCCTGGAAACAGGACTGTGCATATTTGAAAACTTGGCATATGAAAAAGATCAGAGGGACAATAACTTGTTATTCAATAAATTGTGCCATTGAATTGGTATTTCTGAAAGTGGGGATGGGGGAGGCAGAGATGAGTTGGATCTTTATCACCATCATATACAAAACTCTGTGAAAAAAAGAAACTTTAAAATCCTTAGAAGAGAAGAGAGCGCTTTCTTTATGTTTTGTTTATGCTTAAATAAGACAAAAGTCTTAAACTATAAAGGAAAATTAAGCTATATGAATATTAAAAATCTCAGTTCTTCAGAAAAGCCATTGGAAGACTGGAAAGACCAGCCACAGACTTGAAGAATCTGTTTCAGCATATACACCGACAATGCAGTATCCAGAATATGTACAGAAGCCTGTAAATCAATGAGAAGGAGGTGATGGAATAGAAAAAAAATCAAAAGGAATGAACAGACAAGCGCAAAACATGAACACCATACGAGATGCTCAACTTCAACAGTACTCAAACAGATGCCGATTAAACCCCACTGGGTTTTATATCCACTAATTTGGAAAAAAAAAAAAAAGAAAAAAGTCTGACAACACCCAGTGCCAGTGACTGTATGTATTAACAGGAACTTTGGACAGAAATTTGGCAATACTAGTAAGCGGAAGATGTGCAAATTCTATGGCCCAATAATTCCACAACTATAGCTTGAATCATATCAATTTTGCTTACATTATGCCGGTTTTAACCTATAAAAAACATAAGGTTAAACCAAATATACAGTTGTTGAGAAGGGTTACACACATGAATCTAGAGGTATGCTCAAATATTTACAAAAGCATTACTTGTGAATGAAAAAAAAACGAAGTTAGACAAAACCCACCAAGGGGAAAATGGATCAATAAATTGTGGTATACTAGAGCAATAAAATCAAGTGCACCTGCTCATTCATTCATTCATTCATTGGCAAGTGTATTCCACGCCGGGCACTATTACAGGAAGTGGGGAAATAGTGAATAAACATGACCTAGTCCCTGCCTGAGAGGATGGAATGAATGTACTTGTGAGAATAAACGAAGTGGAGCCGTAACATCCCCTGAATGTGGTTATTCTGGGAATTCTGATGTGAAGAAATCCAAACCCTGTCTTCAGGTGGTTCATCTGCATGACTAAAGCGTCTACAGGCTATTGATCACCCATCATTTAATCCTCACAGCCACCAACGAGATAGATAACATTGTGCCAGTCTCACACCTTGCATGTGATGAAGATTATTATTTTGTCTAGTATCTTAGAACTAACTTGTGGTAGAACCTGGACCAAAGCTTATAAGTAATTTTCCATTGTACCGAGTTAAAAATCCATTTTTAAATCCTCCGAGTGGTTCATGGAGCACGTGGTTTTGGTTGCAACTGAAAACCATAAATAATAAAGTACTTTGGTACCCCAAAAAATTATAAATGGATTAAGAAGGAAAGAGAGCCCTTCAAAACAGGAGCTAGCCACAAGAGCTCATTGGCTAAGAGAAGAGGAAAATGTCATAAGTTTAGACTATCAGGGAAGCCTCCGAAGTAAACCATATAATTAGTCTGTTGCCTTTGTCCTTGGAAACAAAGTGATTTGCAATAAGCGTGAAATTCTTTTGTGTCTCTCTGGGGCTTTCGGGGCCTCCAGATGCCAACCTCTTAGAAAAGGGGACTTTCCCAGGCGTATTTTGAGGTCCTTATTGTCAAACACTACAAGAAAAGACAGCCCAATGTTCACACAAGGGTTCAAGCAAAGCATGAGTCAAAACTAAAAGAGAGTCAAATACCAAATAGCAACTATAGTTATAGTTGATCTGCCTGGATCTTTTACAGTTAGGAACTGAAGACTCACCTTCCCATTCCTCTTGCTTTTTTTTTTGGCCTGTTTTTTAACTTTCCATTGAAAACCAGTTGCTTTTCTTTCGACATTTATTTATTAAACATTTATTTAGCACTGACTCTGTCAAACATTGAGCAAGAGACTTCGGCATTATAAAGATGAATGAGGAATAATTTCTTTCCTCAAGGACTCAAAGGAAACCAGCAAACAAATAATCAAGTTAAGTTTGAACATCAGAAGGAGATGCATATTGGTACAACCTTCCTTGAAGTCAAGTTAGCAATAAGTTTTAAAATTTTGAGATGTACATACCCTTTCAACCCAAAGATTCTCATTCAATGGATTTTTCATAAGGGAACAATTGTAAAAGTGTCTAAAATACAGACAAAAAACTTATTTCAATTGCAAAAAGTTAGAAACACTAATCATTATATTCGGTGACACACTAGCTGTTTTTTTAATGGCATTAAATACATACTTATTGACATTTTTAAATCCCCAATTACTATGGCCAGAGCTGGAATGTTTAAACTGGTGAATTAGGAGGTAGTGCTTTTTTTCTGTGTAGCTGACAGCAGTAACTCTATGGAAGGTTACAGCTACAAGGATACTGGTGAGGAGGTGGGTGACCAGGGTATCAAGTGCTCTTATCTTCAGGAACCCTGAAATTCAACATGACTCCAGGGAGTGAGGAAAGAGGGAAACTGAGGATATCCTCTCTCCTCAAGTTGCTGTTTACATGGATTGTAGGACTAACCATTCCATCTGGAGTAATTTTTCAAGTCAAATGGTTGTAAAATATAATTGGTGAGTAAATACATTTCAAAAACAAAGAAACTTCTGAAAAAAAAGAAGAACTACGAAATTCTAATCCTTCTTCATTGGAGCATATTATAAAGTATCACTACCTTAAAATTAATGTTGGTGCAAACACAGAAATGTAGATCAATGCAGCAGCATGGAAGTTCAAAAGTAGACTCTGTATATGTTTCAGTACAGGGAGATAAGAAAGCGTGAATCAACAATGCATTAGAGCAACTGAACTGGAATTTTTTAAAAGATAAATTAAAACATTATACTCAAGTCATACTCTAAGAAGATGAAAATGTAAAATAGACTAAATTTAATTCCAGAAGAATTAGAAGAGAGCAGAATATGAATCAAATCTATGGATGAAAGAAGTATAATTTCAATAGTTTTGAAATTATAAAAGACCTATTTCAGAGAAAAGGAAAAGATGATATTATGAGATATACAAATTAAGTCTGAACAAGAAAATTTTAAAAAGGACAACAAACCAAAGAAATACTTGCCATACATGCAATCACCTGGTGTCTAATGACACAACTACGAAGAATTTGATGGACAATTTATATAAGGAAAAGTACATAGTTTAAAAATTCATTCTTATGCTAACCCTTAAAAATAGAAAATTAAATAAACCTTAAAATATCATTGTACATGTACTACATTTGCAAGCACAGGACACATGGTCAAGGACAATACCACACAGGACAAATTAATTGGCAATTCCATGACCTTTGCATCCTTTCTGAGAACCTGGCCAACAGGTGGCACAAACCATGGAGATGGAAAGTAATTTGAATGTCCTTTTGGCTTAGCCATGTTACTATCTAAACTTATTAATGTAAGTGTCAAGGTCATATCTAATATGACATGATCTACAAAAGAGTAGCATATTTGGATAATCGCCATACCATCAAAAGCAAGGATCAAGGATGCCCCTGCCACAGAAGTGGAAAGGTGTCTAACCCTTCTGGAACTGGGGGCTCACACCAGCCAACATCAGTGTGTGCTGTGGACACAGAGTCCATGCTGTGCTGGAAACGGCACTGAGGCCATCCTGTGGTCATGCTTCCAGTAGTTCTCGACTGTTCCTAGCACATGCAAGAAAGAGTTTACTAACTTTCATTGTTTGGTGGCACTTTGTCCTAGTGCACCCACTCTATTCTTCATCAAGTAAGTGCAGAATGCCTTTTCTGTGCTATTCACTCAAGGAACCCAGGCGGGAGCGCCATGAGGTTGTGAAAAGAGCAAAGCTCCAGCATCAGACAGAACCAGAACTCAATGCAGCTCAGCAACTGCCCCTCACATAGGCCTTGGCTAGTTACTTACCCTTCCTGATCTCAGTTTCCTGCATCTGTGAAATGGGAATAAGAAGTCCTGCTGTGTAGGGGTATGGAAAGATGAAGACTAGGATCCTGGTCTAAACTTCAAGATCACAGGCAGGAGAAAGAGGTTACCCTGACATCATCTGACTTGGCTGCTATGACAGTACAGAAGGGGAGACTATGCTCTCAAGGCCTGCCAGGATCACAGCACAGCACTGGATTAACCTCCATGCAGGGTCTCTCAAAGCAGCCCCTTTGTACTGACACTTGACCCAAATTCCATAAATCTGAAGCAGGGCACCACAACTCCTGGCAGTCTCCCTTCTCGTTCCTAAGGAATGGCTATTTCCCAAATAGGTGGGCACACAGGTTCAATGCTCCCAGGAGCTCCAGCTTCAGACCTGAAGGCTGACAGGTGCCAGGGAGGCATGTTTGGATGAGCCAGTGTGCCTGCATGTCCCAGATGAGCCCAGCAGCCTGACCAGAGCAGCCCTGTGAACCAGGGTAAGAAATAGCATGGGTAGAACCCTCGAGAGAGCCCTCTGGCTTACATGACAACAGGCAGCCAGGGAAGAAGACATTCCCAGTGAGTGTGAAACCGGGAAAAAGGAGAGTACACACAGAGTGAAAAATGAAGAACAGACTTCAGACAAATGGAGGGTTCCTTGAAAGGGGCCCTCATAGTCCCCAATTGACAAAAGAAATGTGTGTTTCAGCCTGACTGGTGTCCCAATAAACAGCCTCAGCCTCCAACATAATCTCAAAAAACAAGCCTTGCTCTTGAGTTATTGTTACAGTGATTTTGTTTTTCCTTCTTTAAACTTTTTTGTAATTGAAAAACCCAGGCGTATCTGGGCAAAGTAAATAACCACACCAATGGAACTCCAGGCACCCCCAAGGAGACCTACATTCACAAACAAGAAGGAAAAGCCTCTTAGAACAAAAAAAAGAAGTCTTTGGTTTTTGGTTTTCATTTTTCACAGAAGCCACAAAAGTCCACCATCCTAAATGTAATCTTCCAGATCTAGACATTTGATGATCCTGTAATTTTCTCTCCAATATGCTGGCAACAATTTCAGCAAAAGAGCAACCTACAGATTTTTTTTTTCTTTTTACCTCCAACAAACAATCAAATTAGTAAATGAGAAATTAGATGCCTTATTTTGAAATCCAGCCAGTTTTCTGCACCTTTCAAAGGCCAGATATTCTAATGTCCTTACACTCAGGTAATAAGGCAGGACTAAAAGGATGCTCACATTTGAGCCAAGTTCTGAATGAGATACTTTCATCATACAAGGAGTTCCCTTGCTGCCCTTCAAAGTCATTTTTTATGTTTGGTGGTTTATTTAATCACTAGTACTTTGAGAGAGCGTGGGAGGAAAATAAAGTTGAAGTTAAAGGGTTAGAAGCAAATTCAGATCAATCAAAATTAAAGGCCACAGTTATGAATGAAGAAGAAATAAAACCACAGTTATGAATGAGGAAGAACAAACCCGAAATAGCCAGTGTACGTCAGCCCCATGCTATAAAAACACAAAAGGATGTTTGCTTTTCCTTAATTAGAGTTCTGAACTGCTTTTCATAGATCACTGCTCTGAGAAATTGAGACACACCCAGACTCTCGGTGGCCTTACAGTGACCTCCCAGTTTCCTCCCAGGGTCCAGGGCAGGGTGAATCCTGAAGGCCAGGGCAACCCAGGACTACCCGAGGATCCCACGGGCTCCAGATTTAATGACTGGTGGAAAGATCATCAACCTTATCTTCTTTTCTAGCCAAGCAGAAGTTGAATTATTCTCCAACTTTATCAAGGAGCCCTCGGGTCAGAGCTTCAAGGTACCATGAGGCCATCGCCACCTGCACTACTGTATGTCTGCAGTCAGAGGGGGAGACGCCAGTTATGTAGGTTGTCCCGTGGCCTAATTACAGGAAATGTGTCATTTCCATGTGACTGCTGGAAACACTGAGAATAGTTCCAGGGCTCCCACAAAGCCCTGAGGACTCCTCATCTCTGACTTCCAATCTTGTTCTACGGTGACTGGGTCTGCAGTTGAGTGGGTTTGTGCATGGGGCTCCCCTGGGATTGGAAGCTGCTGGGAGGTGGAGTGGTCACTGTCCAGCAGGTGACCACTCAGCAGCAACCCAGGCCTCATTTCTGACCAGTAAGGATGTCCTGACCCCAGGGATCTCTAGCCTCAGAAACACTATGCTCATTTGTAACTTCTGTTAAGTACTAGAATACCAAGGAGAGCTGGACCCACCACCACCATGATGTCCATCTTGGAACTGAGCAAAGGCCAGCAGACTCTGCCCAATGTTACCACCAGGTTCTGCTGTCCTGCAGCCTGTCCTGGACGTAACATCAGAATGGTCTAAGCAGGGCCAGACCAGTGGAGGATGGCTAGACCGAATGCACCTATGGCCCAGGAAATTCAGTATGGTTGCACTCAAATGAACTACAGACATTCAACTAAAATTCAGACCACTGACTGTAGAGGGCTCCTGACTGTGCCACTGGAGAAACTGTCAGCTGGGAATTAGCTAGGCCTGATGGCAGAGGCCAGAGTCATGGGGCCACTTGGCCATCCCAGCCCTCAGGCAGCCCATCTCACAGAGCCCTGAGAATAGCACTGAAGCTGCAGCTCAGCCTTCTAGCCTGGGAAGGGAAGGACAGAACACAACATGTCATAATTCACTCCATGCTGAGTGGAGAATATAAACTTGGTTTTTTTGGAGGGGGAGGGGGGTCTTGTTCTATTGCATTTTTTCATTGGCATCAGTGAGTTAAACAGCATATTTCTCCATGTAGGGTAGTGGCACCTGAGATCCTAGCAGAGCTACTTTATTTTTATTTATTTCTTTAGTCACTCTGTTGCCCCGGTTAGAATGCAGTGGCATGATCACAACTCATCATAGCAGCTTCATACTCCTGGGCTCAAGTGATCCTACCTCAGCTTCCCAAGTAACTGGGACTAAAGGCACATGACATGACACCTGGCAAACTGTTTGCTTGTAGAGATGAGGTCTTGTTATGTTATCTATGCTGGCCTCAAATTCCTGGACTCAAGCAATCCTCCCACCTCAACTTCCCGAGTAGCTAGGACTAAAGGCACATGACATGACACCTGGCTAACTGTTTTTGTTTTTGTTTTTGTTTTGGTAGAGACGAGGTCTTGTTATGTTGCCTATGCTGGTCTCAAACTCCTGGGCTCAAGCAATCCTCCCACCTCAGTTTCCCAAGTAGCTGGGACTATAGGCACATGCCACCATGCCCAGCTAATTTCTTGATTTGTTTTTTGGTAGAGATGGATGGGGTTTTGCTATGTTGCCTAGACTAGTGTCAAACTCCCTGGGCTCAAGTGATCCTCCCACCTCGAAGTGCTAGGATTACAGGCTTAAGCCACTGCGCCTGGTCCTTGAACTACTTTAAAAGCTCTAAGTCACTCAATGGGTTTGTCTCCTGAGGATGGAGTTGGGTCAACATAGACAGAACCCCTGGCCAGGCCACATTAACACTTTGTTATGGGCTGAACTGTCTTCCTCCCAAACTCATATGCTGAATTTCTAACCCCTAGTACCCTCAGAACGTCATCTTATTTGGAAATTGGGTTGTCACAGATGTAGTTAAGATGAGGTCACAATGGGGTAGGGTGAGCCCTAATTCAGTATGACTGTGTCCTTATAAAGGAGAAATTTAGATATACAGACAAGTATAGAGAGGTAACGGTATAAAGAGACATAAGATTAGATGGCCATCTGGAAGCCAAGGAGAGGGGCCTGAAACAGGTCCTTCATACACCAGATGAACCAACACTGTGACACCTTGCTCTTGGACTTCCAGCCTCCAGAACTGTGAGACAATAAATTTCTGTTGTTGAAGCCACCTTGTTTGTGGCATTTTCTTACAGAAGCTTTAGCAGACTCCTACACTCCGAAGGGGTGGGTGCAAATACACCCCAACTACCCCCAGAGTATTAAGAGAGGCCTCATTTTGGGAAAAATCTCTTTTGAAGGAAAGTCCCTTACAAATTAGCAAACAAAGTAGGACTCCAAATGAAAGAATATCCATAAGTGAATCTCACCCACCCCTTTTAGCATTAAGACCACACACCAGTGAATTTTTTTAACTTTTTAAATTCATAAAACCCAGTTATAGGTCATTGTACCTACAACTTTAATACATCCAATATCAGTCTGTTAATATAGTTAACGTTTGAACATTTGAATTTTCTGGGTTTTTTCTAATATAAAGCTATTCTTACTCTTTTTAAAAATATACAACTGTAGCATCTTTTCAGAAACTATCTTTCAGGATAGTTCGAGATTTTTTTCCAAGCAGACTATGAGAGAAATCAGTCACCTGACCTTTGACCCCCTAATTGTTTTCTAACACCTTTAGCAAATTAGACAACAGTTGATGAGCTACAACTTGTAACCCCAGTAAGTCTGCAGCATACGAACAAGTTCCATTCCAAGAACATGCTCATAAGTTCAATTTGTTCATAAGTCCAACAAAGTTAGCCTAAGCACCCAACTAACACAGTCGGCTATGTAGTACTATTCTGTAATAGTTTTAAAATACTTTTCATACAAATACACACACAAAAAAAACACACACAAAAATAAAGAAAACACTTTTAATATTAGAGTGTGCATATTTAGAGTACATAGTGATGATTGCATTCATATACATAACAATGTATGCCAGACATGTGAGCAACTTAAGTGATTGAACATGTGAATGCACATTTGCATCTTTGAAAGTTCACAACTTGAAGGTTCATATGTAGGGGATTTACTGTATACAAAACCAACAACAACAAAAAAATCAACCTTTAAGACAATGTCCAAAAGACATAATAGCTACTTTACTTCTAGAACTTGATATCTATAATTTTTTACAATTTTAGAAAAGTGCAGAAATTGTGACTAGTAAGTTTATTGTTTCCAAAAGGAAATTACTTTTTCACACCAAGCTAGACTTTTTTCAGCATCTGAATTCAGTGATAGATAAAAATGTCAAAGAAATATGAAATTATTTTATTTTAGGAGAGAAACACACATATACATATACACACACAAAAGCTCTGAGGCTTGAAGTAGGTGAACCTCAGCTTGAGAACGTGTTCTTTTAACAAGTTAAAGGGGAAAAAAGTGATGGTGTTTTTGGAATGGTCTCTACATCCCTCACCCAGGACTCAAGGTAGATTGCTAGGAGGTAGATATGCAGAGGCAGAACCCAGCAGGGATTCAGCCTGGGTTGGAGTGGGATTACTAGGGTTTCTCTAATGTGGAGAAGGGGATAGGATTTGAACTTGGGGGTGTGTCGAGTGGGGAAGTCTTCCAGCAAGGAGCTCAGACAGGGCTAGGCCAGAAATAAGGGGCCCTGGTGAGACACCATAATTTTTGCCCATATCTTAGAGACAACATGCATTTTACCACTGAGGCCCTTTACATTAAAAATGCAGTGCTTAGCCGGGATCGGTGGCTCAGCCTGTAATCCCGTGCCTTTGGGAGGCTGAGGTGAGTGGATTGTCTGAGCCCACGGGTTCGAGACCCACCTGGGCAACTTGGCGAGACCTCATCTCTACAATAAATAAAAAAATCAGCCGGGCATGGTAGCGTGTGCCTGTAGTTCCAGCTACTTGGAAGGCTGAGGTGGAAGGATCGCCAGAGCCCAGCAAGTCAAGGCTGTGGTGGCCGGGAACGGCCACTGCACTCCAGTCTGGGCAACAGTGCGACTCCAACTAAAAAAAAAAAAAAAAAAAAAAAATGCAGTTCTTTATGTGTGGGAGGCATCAGGGTATGTATCACTGGGTTCTAGGGTGTGGTATCCACAGGCCAAAAGGTAAAACTGTGGCCAGTATAATTTTGTTATTTCCATCAGCCCCTTCAAGCCAATTGTTGGGAGTAGACCACAAGTTTTTAGGACATTGATGTCCTTGTATTAAACTGTGCTTCAATCCCCCTCCTCTAGTCCAAGTCTTTAGTAAAACTGACAAAACCCAAAAGACTCGTGTCAGCTTTCATTAATAGAGATCAGAGTCCTGTTTAATAGGGGGTAGTGGTTAGGAGGTAGCAGTCACAGGAGGCAAGACTTGGAACAGAGATTAAGATTTCAACAGATGAAGGAGATTGGAGACAACAATGACCTTGAGAAAGGTCACTGCGCCATGATTGGAGGGACAGACTGGGGAAAGTGTGCCATCCATGGCACACAGACTAAGGGCTCAGCCACTCTATTCAATATGAAAACACGGGAATATTCTAAAAGACTACAGAACTGGGTGACATCCAAGGAGCAGATACTTGGATTACATTATTTTCTTGGTGTTATTCTTGCTGCAATTATTTTTTTAATAGGAAGTAGCTGGGTAGGCTGGGGGGAAAGGGATATATAGAATAATTTGTTAAAGTACCCCAAATACACAGCTATATAGGAGGAATAAGTTCTAGCATTCTATACATCATATGTATCATATCATATGATCATATGTATCACATATCCTATGTTTCAAATAACTAGAAGGATATTGAATGTTCCCAAAACAAAGAAATAAGTGAGAGGATGGATATGTTAATTACCCTGATCTGATCACTTTACATCATATGTGTGGAAACATCACCGTGTACTCCTAAAATCTGCACAATTATCACTTGTCACTTTAAAAAAATTAAAAATAAGGCACTGGGCACAGTGGCTCAAGCCTGTAATCCCAGCACTCTGGGAGGCCAAGGCGAGAGGATTACCTGAGTCCAGGGGTTTGAGATCAGCCTGGGCAACTTGGCAAAAGCTTGTCTCTACAATAAATTTTTTTTAAAAATTAGCCAGGTAGCTAATACAAAATTAGTGGTGGCTCACACCTGTAGTTCCAGCTACTTGGAAGGCTGAGGTGCAAGGATTGCCTGAGCCCAGCAGGTAGAGGCCGCAGTGACTGTACTCTAGTCTGGGTGACAGAGTGAGACTCTGATTCAAAAATAAAAAATAAAAATAGTAAAATTAAAAATAAAATAAAAAGTAAGTAAAGGATTAGATTGATTTGAATTAGAATGAAACATAAAAGTGAATACAATTCATGTGGAAAAGGTTGACTTAAAAAAGTAAGCAACTGGATATCTGCCGATGTTGGTGAGTTTGTCAGGAACTATCTATGGGGCACTTCTGAGGGCATCATCAACTATTCACCTGCCCAAAAGCAACCTTTTCCTGGCCCAGAAACTCTGCTCCAAGAAACTTATTCAAGAGAAATGATCCAGGAGAAGATGCATCTTTCACGTATAATGATGTTACTCATAATAATAAGAACTGGGAAAAAATACCTTAATGACTGACATAAGGAAATGGTTAAGTAATTGTGTGTATCCAACTTTTGAAGTATTATGCAGTAAAACCTTTACACATGAAGACCATATAGCAACTTTAAAAATGTTTGACTTCAAAGTAAAAAAAAAAAGCTATTGTTTTAATTATCTAACAATATTGCATTACATATGCCTAAGGATGAGAAAAGACCATAAAAGTAGATGAATTAGGAAAATGGAATTCTAGATAATTTTTAATTTTTCCCTTTGTTATATTATTGTTTGTACAGTAAATAAAACTCAAGAGAAAAAAATAAATGGTATTAAAATAGCTGTAAGACTATTATTCTTCTTCTGTAACTTTTTTTTCAAAAGCAGTACAAGTTTAACAATCTATAAAGCTAAGTATTAAGATAAGCAAATGGGTACTATGCATTCATGATACTAATTTCCAAAAACTTTCTTGTTTGAATTTGTAATAAGATTTTTTTTGCCGGGCATGATGGCTCAAGTCTATAATCCCAGCACTTCAGGAGGTCAAGGTGAGAAGATCGCCTGAGCCTGCAGGTTTGAGATCACCCTGGGCAACTTGATGAGACCAAGGTTCTCTACAATAAATCAAAAATTAGCCGGGCATGGTGGCGCATGCCTGTAGTTTCAGCTACTTGGAAGGCAGAGGCAGAGGGATCGCCTGAACCCAGCAAGTAGAGGCTGCGGTAGCCATGAGCGTGCCACTACACTCCAGTCTAGGTGACAGAGTCGTCTCAAAAAAAAAAAGATTTTTTAAAGAAACTAAAATCAGAAAATATTATAAAATGAAGTTTTTAAAACATAAATGTAAAAACCAACAAGCTTCCTTCATCTTACAAATAGTTCCTAGTTTTTATTCACTAAATAAACAATCATTTGATGTCATTTATTCACTCAGTCAGTTTGGTTATTTCACAGCTGATACTAACACCATTTCCATAGTGCAAAAACAAAGAATTTATAGCTTATCATTGGAGGATAGGAGGAAGTTGTGAAAAATAGGTCAGTTTAAAGACATTCACCCAGAGGGGCCTGGCCTCATATTTCCACTGCAATAGCATTAAGATATGTAAACATGTTCACATTTTATCTCCCTGGAGTTATATTCTAACCCAATTGTGCAAGCCAGAAGTCTAGAGTTCCCCTCAAGCCTCCTGTCCTCACAACCCATAATCTATGTCCCAGAGATGGCAGAAGCCACCCAGTCCCATCACCTCCGGCACTATAGCCAAAGAAGCAAACAGCTCCCACTCCTATGCCAGGCACTTTTGCAAGCATGTCATAGGCACTAACTCATTTAATCCTTACAGTTCATTTTATAGGGAAGAAAACCAAATTAAGGGTTTGCCTGAATAAGTAAACTAGGAAGTGGCAGAGCTGGGATCGAACCCGGTTGAATGGCTTCACACCAAACCACTTGTGTTGTTTCTACTCCATTGCTATTATAAGCTGTGCTCTGATGGATAACCTTGCACAAATACCACTTCCCATGTGTGCAGGGCCATCTGTAGGATTTATCCCCAGAAGTGGATTCATTAAATACTTAATTGCATATTTTATTTCTCCTTGCGGGCAGGGCACACATCTGTCTTGTTCACCCACTGTCCAGCACATAGCAAAGGTGCAATAAGTACTTTATTCCTTCCTTTCTTTACTCACTCTACAGATATTGATGGGACACCTGTTGTATGCCAAGCACGGTCCGGGGTGCCGGAGAATACATTGGTGAACAGATCAGGAAACAACGCCCAGCTCTCGTGAATCTTACATACTAACATAGGATCCAGAGGCAATTAACAAATAAGTTACTCTGTTCTATGTCAAAAGGTGGTAAACACTGAAGAAAAACAGGCAGCACTGAAGGATGGGGTGCAAGAGTTGCCATTTTAAATAAGTGGTTATCGAATAAATAAGTGAACAATACTTTCTGATGGTGTTTACCTTAGCAGCAATAACAATTGTAACACTTTTAAACATCCAATAATAAAGAGTAGATAGTCCGGATACCGCCCTCACAGAACTGTTTTGAGGTTTAAATGAGTTTTATACATAAAGCAGAAAGAACAGTGGCTGGGGAAGCAAGTTTTACCTGTAACATTCTTTCAAAATAGGCTTCATTCCACAAAACAAACTTGCATGTAAGTGAAAAATGCTGTTCAAAAAAAAAAAAAAAAAAATGACACAGACACCAGTGGACTTATAACCAATGAAGAGGCTAAGTCTCACTCATTCATTCCTGACCCTGAAAGCATTTTGATCCTAAAGATCACATGAAAAAGAAAGCACCTCCTTCAACATTTACTTTGAGATGAGACCAAAAAATATTCGGAGTATGAGGATTTAGCTAAGTCTAAATCAACGTCAGTTACTGAATTTCTTCAAACAGAAGCATTTGTCAGCAGAAAAGCCTCATATGCTAAGTATGGGCCTTAAAATCAGAAATAGTGTAGACTTATTACTGCTACATCTACTGAAAATGACATTCATAGATGTTCATATTTACATGGTAAATATGGTATCAGGAATAAAGGATAGTGAATCATAATGATAAACAATTGATTTCTATTTCATTTAAACATACACTTACAGGATATTTACTTAAGTATTTGCACAAGTTTGGTTTGAGCAATTCCAATCTGCTTGGGACAGTCTGGCTGGCGTAATTTGAATATGGTTATAAAATTGGGAATTAACACTAAAGAAGCACATTAAAGAATAACACTGAGTAGATGTGCCATGCCCTGCCCTGGTTATGCACACCTGTGCAGTCTCAAGCTTTGGAGTTGGCACCTGTAATATTCTGCTTATGCATTAACTGTAGCTGATGCTTTGTCCCTTAAACCAGAGGATTTGCAGTTCAGTTTTTACAACAAATGTTTAAAACGCAAATTATATTTAAAACTCCACCTCCCCCCAACCTTTCTCTAAATTAGCCCTTTTCTGATAAGAGTCTACAGCCTTGATCTCATGCTGGTCATTAGAATTTAGCTACTTTGGCCCTTAGAGCCGGTTCTAATTTAATGTTTGTACCGGCCAGGAGGCAGGGGAAGGCGGGCAGTCAGGAACAGACCCTGATCTCTCTCTAGTCCTCACTGGAACCCTAAGGAAAGCCAAGGCAAGCACTTACCGGGTGCCTGAGTCTGCAGAGCCAATTCTTCCAGAGCAGGGCTTGGAACTGGCACCTGGCATGCCCCATGCCTGCCGCTCCTGCTCTCAATCAAGAAGTCAGTCCGTGAGGATGGTGCTTATATCTGCTGGGCTCAAGCAAAGGCATGTTGCCTGTTAGTCAATTCTAACAAAAGTGAATGATGCAAGAGAGATTACTGAATGAGGCAGGCATCAAATGTCCCCTCTTGTTCTGCATCTGCTGAGAAATCTTGTCTTTTCTCTAGCTGTTCAGTGTTCAGGGAGGGTCGAGTTACGCTGCCTTCAGGCACTTCCCCAGAAAACACATGGCGCGCCCCCACCCTTGCCAAGAACACACACAGCCGATGCACTCAGTAAGAAGCAAGCCCACCCTTACCAACTACCTTCCTATTTCCTGGGTACTAATTGGATGAAATCCTAATTGGATGGAATTAATTTCATCCAATTAGTACCCCAAACATTCCCACACTGGGGCCAACGTCAAAGAATTGGAAGGGGAGGAAAGGAAAGCAGCATTGATCTCTAGGGGCTGGGGGATGCAAGTTCAAGATCCACGCCGCTACTGTACCTGTCCTTCTGCTCCTCCTTTATCCACTTCCTCCAAACAGGCCAGGGTCCTGCTTCTGAGGATGGCAGGTGCAGATTTGGTGGGACTCAGCAGGCGACCTATGGGTTCCCTCTGAGCCTGGGTGATTCTTGCACACATGGATTTTTTTAACTGGCATGATAGATTCAGCTGAGCGGTTGTCTGCTCTAGCTTCCTGGAAGCCAAACCTTTCTGAATTCCTGTTGCCCCCAGTTGTGGTCACCAGGATGTCAAGCAACCCAGTCTCGTGGTTTTCCATCTCATGAAGAAATTTCCACAAGCTGTGAATGCTCTACTAAAGGCGTTTGCAACAAGAAGCAGAGAACACAGGCTTCAGCAAATAAATTCACTCCAAGCTGGGCTCGGTGGCTCAGCCTGTAATCCCATGCTTTGGGAGGCTGAGGTGAGTGGATTGCCTGAGTCCACGGGTTCGAGACCCACCTGGGTAACTTGGCGAGACCTCATCTCTACAATAAATTAAAAAATCAGCCGGGCATGGTAGCGCGTGCCTGTAATTCCGGCTACTTGGAAGGCTGAGGCGGAAGGATCGCAGGAGCCCAGCAGGTCGAGGCTGCGGTGGCCGGAAGCGGCCACTGCACTCCAGTCTGGGCGACAGAGTGAGACTCCAACTCAAAATAAATAAATAAATTCACTCCACTATATTACAAACTTATTTTTTTAAGTACACCACTTTTATTTTATTATATGTTACATAATTGGCAGCACTAGAGTGAAAGCCTTTACTTGGCAGGATGGGGCCCAGCTCCCATACGGGGTTTTGCCTGATCTCCATATGACATCCTCTCTTGGCCCATGCCACCTCTATGAATTGCTACACTGGTTCTCTTTGCAGATAACACTTAGAACATCTTACATTACAGGTGATTGTCATGATCTTTGAAGAATACAGTATACAAAATCCCCTAGTCACGGTACTTTTTCCATGTTATTTTTGTAGCATACTTTAATACTTTAAGCTTTTATGTTCAAGACTCAGGAAGAACAGTTGCTTCCATTCAAGTCTGAAGGCAAGGTTAAAAAAAAAAAATTCCATGCCCCAGTTTGAAAGCCATCAAACAGGAAAATTCTCTTACTCAGGAAAGGGATAAACTTTTCGTCTATTCAGGCCTTCAACTGATTGGATGAGGCCCACCCACACTGGGGAGCACCACCTGCAATACTTCGTCTACCTATCTAAATGCTAATCTCATTCAAAAACACTCTTACAGAAACCCCCAGAATGCCATATTTTGGTCTGTGTTTCAGTCAACCAACCAGAGTCCAACCCAACCCCTTGAGCTATAACATTAAATGCAGCATCTTGGCTTAGTGAGCCCGTATCATTAAATTTGGCCTGATTTAAGTTTATCATTATCCCAACCCTTATAACCATTCCTATACATGTTCTTTAGATTTATGCTTCTGTAAATGGGAAAACCCAAATTGCTCATTTGACATGTAGCACACCTCCTCGTGGGCCACACTCTCACTTTGTCTTTAGCTGTTTTGGGACTGAAGTCCAGTTGTAGGTTTAGAATAAGAGAGGAGCAATGGGCGGTGAGTCCTAGTAGAAGCAGCATTCTTGTATGGCAGCTGCTTCAGAGCTGGCCATGACTGTTTTCTCAGACAATGCAGAGTTAATCCCCTCAAAAAATGGCCTTCTACTGGGATAGGAAGGCTGCCTCCAGTGGGGGTGGGGAAACCAGACACACCAAAACTCAGGGACTCAGAGTCCTCTGCTTCAGTAGGGCCTTCCCACATATTCCCATTCCCCTGTTCAGGATCCCCTTCCCTCTAATCAATGCCCTCTCTTTAATGATAGACACCACCTGCAAGGCTGGAGTTCAACTTGAGTTGTAATTCAACCAGGGTAATGTTCTGGGTTTGATTCTCAGCAATCTCACCGCTGCACTAAAGAGATATGAGTCTCTCTCAGGGCACATAGATGCTTTCATGACATTTATGCAGCACTTTGGTGTGGGGGTCGGCAATGAGGGGAATTTATACTCATCCAAAATACTCTGAGCTCATCCTTTTTTGTGTTTCCATGTTTTCCAGCAACATTAAGAGCAACTAGCCAATCTCATTCTACTCATTAGCTTGACAAATATGCTTCAAAGTATCAAATACACAATCACCAAACCCTTGCTTCTTCTAACTGCTTGATTAGGAGTATCTAATGATGGATATTTTGTGCATCTCTATTGCCAGATTATGCCAAGGACTATCAGTGTTCTCTTTAGTACTGGAAATAGAGTTATTAGAGTCTTTACATGTAATCAGATTAGAGAGTCAATTCCCAAAACCCCAGAGCCTACATATAAAATATATCCTTAAGATTCTGTTCCTCTGGAATCATTCTTAGTACCAAAATCTGTATTAGAAAGGGTTCTCCAGTGAAATAGAATCATATATAGATAGGTGTGTGTGTGTGTGTGTGTGTGTGTGTGTGAGAGAGAGAGAAAGAGAGAGAGAGAGAGAGAAACAGAGAGAGAGAGAGAGATTTACTATAAGGAATTGGCTCAAGCAATTATGAAGCTGGGAAAGTCCCAAGATCTGCAGGGTGAGTCAGCAAGTTGGAACCACAAGAGAAACAAGGGTATAGCACCTGTCAGAGTCTGAAGGCCTGAGAACCAAGAGAGCAAACAGTGAAATTTCCACCTAAAGGCCAGCAGGTTCAAGACCCATGAAAAGCTGGTGTTTCAGTTCAAGTCTGAAAGTAGATTTAAAAAATTAGGTGTCAGTTCAAAGGTCATCAGGTAAGAAGCATTCCTTGACTCAGGAGAGGGTCAGCCTTTTTGTTCTAGTAAGACTTTCAACTGATTGGGTGATGCCCACTCACATTCAGGAAGGCAGGCTTCTGCATTCAAAAGTCTACCAGCTCATCCAAAACACCCTCACAGACACATCCAGAATAATGTTTAACCAAATGTCTGAGCTTCCTATGATCCAGTCAAGATGACGCCTAAAATTAGTCATTAGAAATTCCATGAGTTCAGAAGTCGCGTTATGGCAGCTAGAATGGGGTTACCCACAGCAGTTTTCTGAAACTCAAAAAAGTGAATTTTGGTTAAACATAAAATTGCCATACAACCATGCAATTCCATTGCTAGATATATACTCAAAAGAATCAAGAAAGGGACTCAAGTAAGTATATGCATGTACATAAATGTTCACAGCAATGCTATTGACAATAGCTAAAAGATAGAAACAACCCAAGTATCTTATCTACAAATGAATAAACAACATGTGACCTATCCACACAATGAAATATTATTCAGCCTTGAAAAGGAATGAAGTAGTGGTACATGTTACAACATGAATGAATCCAGAAACATTACACTAAATGAAAAAAGCCAGACTCAAAAGGCCACACATTGCACGTTTTCATTTATATGAAATGCCCAGGATAATTAAATCCAGGGACAGAAAGTAGAATGATGTTTGTCAGAGGCTAAAAGAGAGGGAGATGGGGAAAACCTTTTTAATGGGTATAAGCTCTTCCTTTGGAATGATGGAAATGTTCTTGGAACTAAACAGAAGTGGTGGTTGCACCGTGTTGTGAATATGCCAGTTGCCACTGACTTGTTGGCGGTATGTGATATGAATTTCACCACAATATTTTTTAGGTGAATTTTGCCACACGTTTCTTCTCAGTCGTTTAGCCAAACTCAAAAGAGCCTGAGTGTGTGGCACTGCCACGTGGTTCTGCATTTTGGAACCCTACAGTTCTGACCATATTTGTTCTTTACACTGTCTTAGCCACTTTGTCGATGGACACATCATCACTCTCGTAAAAATGAGACAGTAGATGCTAAAATCCTACTTAGGAAACTCAGGACAAAAGTCCTCTCCCCAGTGGCTCACACACTTTTCTCATGTTATCACTGATAACTAAAAAACGTTCCATTCCTAAAGTCTTGCTCTGGGGTCCTTACTGCAGTGTCCAGCTTACTATCAAGATTCAGCTATCACCCCACACAGGGAGGCTATGAATTGGCAGCCCAGCTCCTGTTCTACCCCACTCTCTCCCTTCCCATAGGATCCCAAAGAACCCTTAGAAAGCCATAACTTATAAATAATAGCAATTTAAAAATAGACCTGGTTAGGGGATGAAGGGTACAGAGTAAGTTTTAATACAGTAAATATAGGGGCCAAGGGAAAACGTCCCCTCTGCCCTCGGAAGCATCACAGAAAATCAACTGGCAAAAGGCAGATTCATAGGAGAAATGACATACAAATATATTAATGTGCAAGAGAGAGAACCACAGAGTGATTACCTCAACCCATAGAAGCTCACATGCCATCCTGAGGTTGCAAAAAAAAAAAAAAATGGGACTTAGAGCATCATCAAAAACAAGGTAAGGGGCTCCGTCAGGTGATGGTGGTAAGACAGGTTATGGGAAGGAAAGACGAGAATGCCTGGCTGGCAAAGCTGGTCATGAAAAGTAGGTGAAATCTCACAGGCAGCAGCCCTCACAATAGATGGTGAACGTTTGTTTCAGACCTTTAATCTCTCCCAGATCCAGTCAAGGAAGACCTCAGAGAAAACCTAGCTACAATCAATACAGACTCTCTACAGAGGCTATTCTTATAAGACAGCTATTCTTATATTTTCAGCCTTTTGGAATAGCCATCCTGAAATATATCAAGGTAGTAAATTTTGGGGTGGAATATTTTGGTTTCCATCAGAAGCAAGAAAGGATCTATACCCATGAAGCAGATATGGACAATTCTCCAAGAATGGTGCTCCCCCCGACATTGTGCAGAGCAGCGGCCGAGAGGTGGGTGCTTGACAAGAGGCTCCCTGGACCCCTTTGCCCCAGGGGTGGCCAGGTGGCTCACCCTTGCCACAGAAAGTGAGGGGAGCACTGTTTGCCACTCCAAGCCCAGGCTTTCAAATTTTGGTAGTGTTCTTACCTCTCTCTAGCAGAGGCCCTAGGGAATGGTGAAACAAAATGGTGGAAGAAGCCTGGGCCCTGGAATTCTGAGCAAAAGTATGTGGCAGCCTCCTTGGTGAGCAGACACAAACATCCCCTTGCTAAGCCAGAGCTATGTGGGCATTGATTAATTCAGGTGGCCAGTGTGGAAACTCTCTCCCCTCCCTTCCACCCTTCCTCTCCTCCCCACCCCTCCTCTATCAGGGTTTCAGCCAACATAAACGACCCGATCCTGAGTTCCACCAGCTCTACCTTCTGCCCTGGATCCTCCAGCCTGGAAGCAGTAGTGGCTGTTTTCTGCCCTGGTGGTTAATTTCCAAGTTGCCTCACCATGGCCTGCCTGACTTCTCGACTGTTCCATCACCTCTACAACAAGCTTTCTACATTAAATTTTCTGTTTGTAATATGCACCATAATTTGTATTTTTCTCATTGACCCTGATAGAAACAGAGTCTACCAATTGGTTTGTAAAAATCAGCTCCTGGGGAATCCCTGTGTCAGGGTTTGAAACAAGTCTGCCATGGTTATCAGGAAAGGGCATCTGCCTGCCTCTATCTGTGTATGTGTGTCTCTCTGTCTCTAACTGTCTCTGTCTCTCCCCTTCTCCCTGTCTCTCTCTCCCTCCCTGTCTCTCTCTCTCTCTCTCTGTATCTCTCTCTATCTCTCTGTCTCTCTCTCTCCCTCTGTCTCCCTCTCCCTCTCCCTGTCCATCTTACTCTCTCCCTCAGATGCCTCACTGAGACAAGTGGCTGAAATAGAGCAGAATTTGTCCATGGGGAATCCTGGGAATGCTGCTTTCTCTCCCTCCCTCCCTTTTTCTGTAAACAACCATCTCAACACCCACCTCCCCTTTAACACAACTTAGAGTCAGGGAGTCCAGTCAGGAGGAGATATTGTAATTTTCGAGGAGAAGGATACAAGGACCTCCATCAGGGGCATGGGACATGGGACAAAGTACAAAGGAGTGAATGGTGATATTATTAACCAAAGGAGAGAAGGAGGCAATACCAGGGCTGGTAAAGGGGTGGAGGCAAGGGATTGGGGAAACTAGGCAGTAGTTGGATTTCTAAGGAAAGTCAGTTTCTAGTGCTGGAACCAGCCAGGTGAGAATTCTGAGTCCAGCCTGTGGTTAGCTGCCTGATGTTGGCCAGCCGTGGCTTCGTGGTTCTAGTCAGTATAACTGTGACAAGAACACCATGGACGAAATAAGAAAAAGCATGTAATATAGCCCTCGTTTTCCCAATGCTACCTGCTCCTGGATTCTCCTGTCCTGAGATCATCTCACGTCTTGCCACCTTCCCTGATGCAAGCCACCTGTCTGGACAACCATTTGTTCTACATCTCTCTACTCAGCAAATGGCATGTCAAGAGAAAAGCATCACAAGTCCAAATGCAGCCATAACAATCAGTGAAGAAAGCCAAGAAAGCTAGCTTATCAGCGCCTCTTCTGCTATAATACAGGAAAGCAAAAGTTTGCTGGTTTTACAGTGATTAGGAAATGAGAAATATACTATGAAATCACAAGGAGAGTCCAGAAAGAAAAGGGGTGTTATGGACTGAATTTTATTCCCCAAAAATCTATATGTTGATGCCCTAAACCCCGATGTGACTATGTTTGCAGATGATTTCTATAGGGAGGCAATTAAAAGTTAAATGAGGTCATAAAAGGTAGGGTCCTGATCTGAGTGATGTCCCTACAAAATGAGGAAGAGACAGCAGGAGTAGCAGGAGGAAAGGCCATGTAGAACACAGCAGGAAGGCACCCATTCTAGGCAACAGAGTGAGACCTCATCTCTACAAAAAAAAAAAAAGTTAGCCTGACACACTGGCTTGCACCTGCAATCTCAGCTACTCCAGAGACTGAGGTGGAAGGATCGCCTGAGCTGAGAAGTTTGAGGCCAAAGTGAGCCACTGCACACTCCAAACCACACAACAGAATGAGACCCCAACTCAAAAAAAGAAAAAGGAAGAGGAGAAGAGAAGGGGGAGGAGGAAGCCATCTGCAAGCCAGAAAGAAAAACGAATTCTTCTGGCACCTTGAGCTGGGGCTTCATAAATTTCTGTTGTTTAAGCCACCCAGTGGGTGGTACTTTTTTATGGAAGCCCAAGCAGTCTGATATAAAGCGGTTACATAGGGGACCTGGCAACCTGAATTTGCATTTGGATACTTGAAGATGAGTTTCACTAAGAAATTTTATTTTTTGGGGGGTTGGCGTCTCACCCTGTCGTCCAGACTGGAGTGCAATGGCCGCTTCCGGCCACCGCAGCCTCGACCCGCTGGGCTCCGGCGATCCTTCCGCCTCAGCCTTCCGAGTAGCTGGAATTACAGGCACGCGCTACCACTCCCGGCTAACTTTTTTTTGATTTATTGTAGAGATGAGGTCTCGCCAAGTTGCCCAGGCGGGTCTCGAACCCGCGGGCTCAGGCAATCCATTCACCTCAGTCTCCCAAGGCGCGGGATTACAGGCTGAGCCACCGAGCCCAGCTTAACTAAGAAATTTAAGGCTAGCCGGCTAAGTGGCTCAACCTTTAATCCCGCGCCTTGGGAGGCTGAGGTGAGTGGATTGCCTGAGCCTGCGGGTTCCAGACCCGCCCGGGCAACTTGGTGAGACCTCATCTCTACAATAAATCAAAAAATTAGCCGGGTGTGGTAGCACGCGCCTGTAGTTCCAGCTACTCGGAAGACTGAGGCAGAAGGATCGCCGGAGCCCAGCGGGTCGAGGCTGCGGTGGCCGGGAGCGGCCACTGCACTCCAGTCTGGGAGACAGAGTGAGATTCCAACGTGGAAAAAAAAAAAAAAAAAAGAAATTT
>CAUYQG010075675.1:0-33336 GCA_963574415.1 Tarsius wallacei | reverse complement strand
GCTGATTTTTTGATTTATTGTAGAGATGAGGTCTCACCAAGTTGCCCAGGCGGGTCTCGAACCCGCGGGCTCAGGCAATCCACTCACCTCAGCCTCCCAAGGCACAGGATTACAGGCTGAGCCACAGAGCCCGGCTATCTTTCTACTTCTTAAATAAAATGTATGGGAGGCCACTGTTTTAGACTGAGGTCTTGTCCTAGGCTACAACAAACTAGACCAAGCCAGAACTGAGTTACTATAGAATGGAGTCACTGGTGCTAAGTGCCATGTAATCATAGAAACTTAGAAACTGAACTGAACTTAGAAGTGTGCCAGTTTTCTGGGAAAAAAAAAAAGATTTCATTACAGCCAATTTAAAGCGACCCCATCAACCTGAGCTAGCATAAAGAAGTCCTCTCTGCTTTAACCCTGTAAGGAAGGTGACTTTGAAAGAACCAATCTGTTTCTGTTATTTGTTTCTGCTTTCTTTAGCCTATTCTGCCTATAAAACTCACTTGCACACGGCATATTGGAGCACCTTTCTATTTTGGATGCTCCTGAACTCATGAATTGCTGATAGAAGCCAATTCAATCTTTAAAACTCAATTTGTTAAAATTTTATTCTTTGACATATTGAAGCTTGCCCGTCCTCTTATAATTCTTTTCTTGATCCATTTAATCTCTATTCCAGCACTATCATTTTATGAACAACTTTTTATTTCCCTTCCTTTCACCCTGAAATTATTCATCAAACTCTGAAATGTAATTGTTTGATAACTTCCAAATTTAGATTGTTTTTCCTCAAGGTATTAGGTCAGAGGGGCTCTTTCTTTCCCTCTTCTCATCAAGACTATGTACTTTTTAATATATAACCCATTTAAAAGTAGATGAATGCCAGCCAAAGTGAAGATATTGATCTCAGAGCCTGGCCTCTCGTTCCTTTGTATCCTGTAGGCTGTAGTTGGAAAACTAGCCTATCAGACTCTTTTAATATCCTCTTGCTTCCATCAGATCAGTCTTTCTTCAGGATCAAGCATTCTTGATGGTTTCTGAGAGTTCAAGGTAATATATTATATCATATCATTTCACATTTCCAAATATATTTAACATTAAACCTCAAATCTCCCTAAATCCGATGCTCCAGTCACAAGATGACTCCTTCCTTTTGGAACATTATATGCTGTGACTTACCAAATCACACTGGAGGGCAAAGGCAGTGTCTCTTTCATTCATTTTTAGCCTCTATAGTACCTAAAAGTCTGCATCTACTCAGTTGTTACTAAATACATGTTATATTATTGCCTAGCTTCATAATTATCCGAAATCCAATCCATGCATTTTATTATTAGACATATGCTTATTGAATGTACACCGGGACTATTTTCGGGTACCACAGGCAAACAACTTGTTTACTAGAAATGTAAAGGGTTTATTACAAGTTGAATCCAGTTATTTGTTACAAGTTAAATCTAGTAAGAGAATGTGGTGTGTAAAATATTGTTTTTTTAGGTGCAATTCTATACCTCTGTGGAAAACAATCCGAAGTGTCCCAAAGCATCGTCTTAAGTGATGTGTAAGTTTTACTGTTGCCTTGTTTAAAGAGCAGATTTTTTTTGAAATGGTTGAAATAGTAACTTCTATTTCGGGACACCTCTTGAGTCTTAGAAACATCATGTCACATACCTATAGAGTTGTAAATTTATTCTCATTTCATGGAAGTGTAATATGAAGGTTCAATGTCTTAAACTTGAACCCAATATTTAAATCTTACTCTGACCACGCCACTCCTTTTCAGGTCCCCTCTTCTCCCCACAGGCTGCTTTTAAATAGCTATGCTCAGAAGTGGCCTCGGGTGAGTTCTGATTCCAGGAGAACACTCTGCATCCCTTCCGCCCCCCTCATGCTCCCCTATGCGGGACACCACAAGAGACCTTGAAGAAGGTTAGGGCTTTGCAGGGGTTCCTCTTTTATAATGAGAAGCTTGCTGTGAAATCTATCACAGCAGCTGAAAGATACAAATAAATGTTTTCCAAATAAAAATCCCTCAGTGAATCAAAGAAAAAAAAGGTATAATTTTCCTTTAGTAAACGCAACATGCACAAGTTATTTGAAACAGCTGGTTCAAGTGGAAATGAATGACTTCCCCAGGGTCACAATCTGACAGTAAGTGCTTGCTTCTTACATGTGTGGAAGAGGAAATGGGGACAGATATTGTAACGGAGCAGAACAATTTCTCCGCCTCATCAGTTCATGAATATTGGAATGGAGAGGGTGTAATTGGACAGCTTCTCCATGGCTTTGCTTTCTATTTTCTCCCGTATTCCTCTCATCCCATGAGCATTCATCATCTACCTACTACAATCCAGGTGTGTTGTTAGGCACTGTGGTCACAGAGCTTTCTGTGACCCATTCCCTTGCCTCAAGCAACAATCTTCTTTATATTATGCTTAAAATTATGATGAAGCTGTATTAGATAAAAAAGGGCAGGTGTTTGTTCTTTTATAGGGTAAGGGTAAAGAAATAAGGAAATCTCATCCCCCACTCTCTATGATCGTACTCTGCGCTACTTGCATAGAGGAATGGTGACTTCTAGAAAGAACCAATGAGCTGAATCTCCATATACTTTTCTAGTGGCTATAACTCACTTGTCATGTTACCCAATTCTATACATATTTTTGAGTACCTATATAAGATGTAACACTCTCCACTCTTGTGCATTTCCAAAAAAGGCCTTTTATGCTTGTGCATCATAGGCTGTCTTTTGCTGTATGAGAACAATTAAGTACCTCTGCAAAGACATATTTACTGAAAAATCTATTCAAAAGCTTTGCATCAGTAATAATGCTAGTTAGCAAGGACTCTAGAGGTAGCTAGTGTAGTTGTTGCTGCTTTTTTTTGCCTACTTTCTACAACCTTTCTCAGAGACAGTGAGTTATATAGGGCAACAGAAATCTATTTTTTCATACATACAAAGCTGTCAGGAAGTCCAGGTCACACATTTCAAATTCTGTGGATTGGTCATAGTGAAACCTGGCTTCACCGAGCAGAAGAAGATGAAGGTGTATACAGTCATACCTCGCTTAATGATGGGGATGTGTTATAAGAAATGTGTTGCTAGGCAATTTCATCTTTGTGTGAACATCATAGAGTGTACTTACACAAACGTAGATGGTACAGCCTAATACACACCTGACTTATATGATATAGACTATTGTCCCTAGGTTACAAACCTGTACACTATGTCACCGTACTAAATCCCGTAGAAAACACTCAGGCATTGGTAAGCGTGTGCATATCTAAATATATCTTAACAGAATCTTATGGGACCACCATCGTTTTGTGGTCTGTCATTGATGAAAATGTCATCATGGATCATGTGGTTGTATTTAAAGAAGCAAAGAGGAGGATGAAAAATCGTTACTGCCTGCAAGAGAAAAGTAGAAGAAGATTAACAGGTGAGGTAAAGGAAAGATGGACGTGGGTGAATCCCTCTTCCTGAAGACTATATAAAGAACCTACATCATTTACTCATAGATGGGAATCCAGAAATTAGTGCAAAATCAGCTAGAGGAGATAACAAGAAGAAGCAACCACTTTCAGTATAAGGTGTAAATGAGAAGCACATTATTGGTTCAGAGCTCAAGGTGATGGTAAATCCTCAACGAGATGGATCTGTTATTGACGACAGCCTATGACATAAAGCAGTTTCCTTAGTTTCATCAATGTGATGAGAAATATGTGATTTCTGAGAAGGCATTGTGATACCAAGAGGCAAACTAGAATCTCATAGGACAATCTCCACATTTACTGTTCCTGGATCATCTGTTTGCTAAATACGACACTGGCTAAAGAGTGTTTGTTTGTTTGTTTGTTTTTAAAGAAAGTTGGAAACTTGAAGCTGCTTGGAACAAATGTGTCCTGTGTGGTCCAGGAAAAGCAGGTGATAACTAGGAAAGGATGAGAATGCCGATGAGGCCTCAGTCCACATGTGGAAGAGTGGCCGATTGGAGAGCTCCACATCAGTGTGCAGAAAAGAGCTGAAGATTATCACGGGAACTGATTCCATTGTCGTCCTTAATTTCTGGAACAGGTACTGATTCACAGTTCAGCTCCAGTAGAAGACAATTTATGGTAAAAAATACAGCAGAGAGTTTGTGAGGATCAAAGGGCTGGAAGTACCGCCCACCTTTGCCTCCTGAAAATAAGAACAAGAACCACAACAATTGCCATGGTGCTCTGTATACACACTATAACTTTTTTTTTGAGTTGGAGTGTCAAGTGTCACTCCATCAGCCAGGCTGGAGTGCAGTGGCATGCACACAACCACTGCAGCCTTGACCTGCTGGGCTCTGGCGATACTTCCGCCTCTACCTTCCAAAGGGGTCGGCACTATAGGCACGTGCTACCATGCTTGGCTAATTTTTTGATTTTTGTTATAGAGATGAGATCTTGCCAAGTTGCCTAGGCAGATCTCGAGCCCATGGGCTCAGGCATCCTCTCACCTCAGCCTCCCAAAATGCTGGGATTACAGGGTTGAGCCACTGTGCCCTGCCCACTACAACTTTTTATTTCCCAACTTCCTTTACTAACTCACTGGTCTTTTTGTTTGTTTGTTTTTCGGTTGGTTGGTTGGTTTTGGTTTGGTTTCTCCCTCAAAGTTTAAGGCAGCCACTCCTGCATTACAATAAGAGAGGTGGCGGTGGGTAGATGAGAAATATAGCTTATAAATTGACATGTGGAGATTGATCATCGGTCTATGTATGATGAGCAGCAGACAGGTGAATATGAACTTCAAGTTCTTTGAAAACTGTCTTCCCAAACTCAGAAAATCCTAGGAGAAAGACAATGTTTGTCAACAGTTTGTTTATCACCTACTTGCATATACAAAGAAACTGGTGCGAAGGAAGAAATGTATAATCATGATGAAGGTACACTATGAGGGATATAAAATGACATGTGCTGTAGATAGTAAGTTACAGAGTACCAATAGTCAAGGAATCCCATAATCCCTTGGGTTACCTGAGTCTATTCTTGACTCAAGTAAACCATAACAGATAGTGACCTTGTATGGAATTTTATTCCTTATATGGTGGCGCCAAACATCCCTAAACACTATGCCCAATATCTTAAATGGACTGTGGAGGCCATATAGATTTAAGTGTCATCCTGAAAGATTATTATACAGTTCTTTAGCTAGATCATATAGTGATCCAACATCATGTACACCTGTGCTATCCAAAGTGTGATGCCCAATCTAGCAGTTTGATGACCATTTTTGAGCTTGTTAGAAAAGCAAGTCATAGACTGGCTGTGGTGGCTCAAGCCTGTAATCTCAGCACTTTGGGAGACGGAGGTGGGAGGATTGCCTGAGCTTAGGGATTGGAGACCAGCCAGGCAACTCCTGAGACCTCATCTCTACAATAAATAAAAAAATAAATTGGGCGTGGTAGCACGTGCCTGTAGTTACAGCTACTTGGAAGACTGAGGAAGAAGGATCGCCTGAACACAGCAGGTAGATGTTATGGTGGTTGTGAGCGTGCCAGCACACTCCAGTCTGGGCAACAGAGTGAGACTCCAACTCTAAAAAAAAAAAAGTAAATCTAAGCTCCACCTCAATTGAATGAATCACAATGTCTAATTGAAGAAGAAAGGAAAGACAAGGATATTTAAAATATATACTAAAGTTTGAAATGCATTAGTATAAAAACTGTTTACTCAGTACTTCACTCTGTGTCCAACAAGTATTTATTTTGTGTAAAACACTCTTCTAAAAACTTTACATTCAGCGATGAGCACAATAGACATGGCTTTGCCCTTATGAAGCTGAGAAAAACATTATACAGTAACTTTTCAAATTAACGATTCCATTGCAATTGTGGTAAATGTGGTAAAATGTGGTAAGAATAGACACAGGAGGAGTCTGAGGCAATTGGGAGCAAACGATAGGAAAATCAGCAACATCTTTGGTAATCCTTTTTTTTTAAAGTTGGAATCTCGCTCTGTTGCCCAGGCTGGAGTGTAGCAGCACACTCACGGACACCACAGCCTCGACCTGCTGGGCTTAGGTGATCCGTCTGCCTCAGCCTTTCAAGTAACTGGAACTACAGATGCACATCACCTCGCTCGGCAAGTTTTTGTGATTTATTGTAGAGATGAGGTCTCAACGAGCTGCCCAGTCTGGTCTTGAACCCCTGGGCTCAGGCAATCCTCTCACCTCAGCCTCCCAAAGTGCTGGGATGACAGAGAGCCACCGCACTCGGCCGTCTTTGGTATATCTTAATGTCGTGATGGTACCCATACAAAATACAGTATGGGATAAAAGCCACAAAGAAAAAAGATAAAATAAAATGGCTAGTTTTGATGCTGATGTATAAACACAAACCCAAGAAGGGGAGGTTTGTACGGCATTGTACTACTGGCTGCAAGATATTTCCCACAACTAACGTTCCTCTCTCTTGTTAAATAGAATTAAGTGATTCAACCAAGCAGATATGAGAGACTATTCTAACTCGGTGTCCAAGGGGTGATTTAACTCTTTCTTGCTGTTCAGTGCAATGGTTCTTAAATTGATTTGGCATTCATTTATCGCAGCAGGAATATTAGGGTGCTGAGGCTTGGGGGTTAGAACGGACATGTCCAAAAGCACAAGGTAATGGAAGTTTGACTCCAATATGGAGCAAGGCATAATCCCTGCTCCTGCAGTCCCCACTGAGTACTTCACGGTTTCATCCTGTTAACTTAAAGGAACTATTTAGATGAGATAGATAAAGAATAATGAACTGAAATAAATCGAAATGTGCTTGCCAAGTACATTCTTATATATTCATTTTTTCTATGAATCCTTCAGCTTTTCAAGTGTACTATTGAAAAATGAGAAAAGAAGAATCTTTCCTTACATTCTGATTTTTTTTCCCTTTGTGGAGAGGGGGTGGTAATTTCTTCAAAACTGTAATCTCCTATTATTTTCATCTCCCAAGGAGTTTTCTGTCTTCTGTGATTCTCTTCTATTTAGACCAACATTTCACTTTCTGTTATATTTTATCTGGTTCCTTACTTCATGGTGCCAGTATAATGTCAGTTTTGTAAAATAGTACCGGATACCTACTAGATTCTTTTTTTTTCAGTTGGAGTCTCACTCAGTTGCCCAGACTGGAGTGCCCTGAACGTTCCCAGCCAACACAGCCTCAACCTGTTGAGCTCCAGTGATCCTTCCGTCTCAGCCTTCCAAGTACCTGGAACTACAGGCACATGCTACTATGCCCAGTTAATTTTTTTGATCTATTGTAGAGACAAGGTCTTGCCAAGTTGCCCGGGTGGGTCTCAAACCTGCGGGCTCAGGCAATCCACATGACTTGGCCTTCCAAAGTGCTGGAATTACAGGCTGAGCCACTGAGACCAACCCAGCCCATACTAGATTCTTAAGAAAGTTTTATTTGGCAGATGAATGAATGAATGTGTTTTGCTTTAACTTACCATTTGGCAAGGCTTTAGAAAGAGTAGGAGTGATGACTAACCCTGTTTATAAGGTTGTATTCCAACCTGGATTATCATATGGGATTGTGATGAATCTAAGATGCTTAATATGTATCATTAACATTAGACTAGCTCCGTGTCATGTCTTTTCTTCTCATAAAATCTAACATATGTAAAATTAAATAATTACTAATGTGGCGTCTTTGTCTCCTCCACCAAGATGTTGGCTTCATGAGAACAGTCACAACTAATCTGACACTGCCTTTTTCAGAAGTGCAGCAATTTGTACAACAATACTGTGAACTTAGGAAATGCTCAGTAATATTAGCTGAATGATGTCGTACCTTGAGCTTCTTGAAAAATTGACCCTGAGTCAAGGATTCAGGTACAAGTATTTTATCTGGGAGTTTAAAACACCTATAGAAGAATAGAAAATTGAAAACACAGTTAATATAGAGTGTGAGGTCACTATCCCCAGCACACATCACCTCATTTTGTTTCATTAAGAATAGACCAGCTGGGCTCGGTGGCTCAGCCTGTAATCCCGCACTTTGGGAGGCTGAGGTGAGTGGATTGCCTGAGCTCGTGGGTTCGAGACCCGCCTGGGCAACTTGGCGAGACCTCATCTCTACAATAAATCAAAAAAAATTAGCCGGGTGTAGTAGCGCACGCCTGTAGTTCCAGCTACTTGGAAGGCTGAGGCGGAAGAATCACCGGAGCCCAGCAGGTTGAGGCTGCGGTGGCCGGGAGCGGCCACTGCACTCCAGTCTGGGCGACAGAGTGAGACTCCAACTCAAAAAAAAAAAATTAAAAGAATAGACCGATGCTGGGTCCATATACACAATGGAATATTATGCACCCATAAAGAAGCACAAACATATGGGCTTTGCAGCAAGTTGGATGGTTTTAGTGTTGATCATACTCAACTATCTATCACAGAAACAAAGAACAGAGTACCATATGCTCTCACTCATAAGCAGACCTTGAGCAATTATCATAATACTATGAGAAAGGGATTGACAGTAGTGGGAAACTTCCAGAGGAAGGGAGGTGGGATTGTCAGTTGAGGTAAACTGCCAGGGGATGGAGGGGCATACCTCGTCAACAAGGGTACTTGCAAAATGAACATTTGTATACCTAATCCTGAATTGTACCCCACATCTTTAAAATAAAAAATATTTTTTTTTAAAAAGAATAGACTGATGCAAGGATGGGGATTTTGTGTTGCTGGAACAAGAAGCTAAGCAGGCCTCCCTCAGGCTGCCTTGGTCATTCTCCTTGTTGCCAGGTGGGTTTGTGGGAGTTCTGCTTCCCACTCGGTCTCGCTGACTCCAAGGATGGAGGACAGTTTGGTGCTGTCTTTCCCTGCTTGTGTTCTTTGCTGCTGGCTGAAAGTGAAAACTCAACTAGACATTGGCTTCTGCAGGGTAGGAGAAGGAAGACCAACTTCCAGCTCAGATTCATTTACTCCACCTTGGCTGGATGGGGAAACAAAGTTCATTGAACTGGGGCTGGAAAATAAGCCCACTGCTAGGCACCATCCTTGTAAGGCAGACGAATCATAACGCCATTGTCTGCTTCTTCCAGTTGGGGGTGAGTGGAGTGGGCATTAACAACTCAATCAGTCTTCCAGAAATCATAGGGGGTGAAGGGTAGTTCTTCCATGGTGTTTGGTTTGAGTAAAGTAAGTACTGCCAAAAAGAATTTTTTGATCTTTGGCTACTCTTTGCCCGGTAATTTAGTTAGGGTTAGCAAAGCTTCTTGTGCTCTGTTCTGGATTGGAGGCTGTGGAAACAACCCTTGCCTGGGATATATGGGAACCAATAAGTAAACTCCCAGAACTGCCACTGTGTCACCATGTCTCAAGGTCCCTAATAACCCCTCCTTCTCTATCACATTGCCATCTTCCTACTCTTATTTGTTGTGTTATAACACAGGAGAGAACCTGGAAGAAATGGATTACCTCATTTTGGCCAGATCAGAATTCCCCCCAAATTATCTTTAAAGCCTAAATGTTTATAGAGAAATTCAAGCATAAGTTCCATTGAGTTTAGCACTTGTCTTCTATTTATGTTATTTATTTTCCTCTAAGGTTAGAGAGTTAGGTGAGTGGAAAAAGAGATTTCTATTTCATTTTAAGTGGTGCCACTAGTGAAAGATATTATACATGTTTCACTTGCAATCTTCCTAGCTGGGATTCTTTTTTTTATGAGGGAAGATAAACAAAAGATATGACAGTATATTTCATGTGGTAAGTTTTTTAAACCGTTCTTAATATTTTTTCTAGGTCTCTGGATTCAAGGTACCCATAGGTGCCATGTACACTATTTTTCAGCCTCATTTACTTAGAAATTAATCTCACACTCAAAATCCAAAATCATTTTCTATTCCCAACTGCAGTGACCTAAAAAATTTGCCTTAAATATGACTCCATAGATGTATTTATATTTAATCAAGTCTTTTTACTGACATTCCTAGCTACTGCTGCTAATTCTGCTACTGACAAGGGCAGGAAGGACTTTGAGGAGAGTTATGGGACCTCACCAGTTCAAGGTATGAACTTTTTCTCTGAACAACATCACACAAGAGTCAAATGATGATGATCAATTGGTAGCATCATAGTTTCTAATAATGTGCTGCACAAAACATTGGCGGTGTACAATAATGTGGTGTGCAAAAAAAAAAAAAATCCAGATTGTTTTACTACTGAATTTCTAAAGATAGTCTTGCAAGGACAGCATTTGTTCAGTTCTTTATAAGTTTCAGATAACTTATAGAGTAAATGGGAACCTAGGCTACCTGGGTTCAAATCCTTATATTCACACCTATCATATATGTGAATTTTGGAAAATTATTTAGTATCTGCGTCTACGTTTTCTCATCTGTAAGTGGTTATGATAACAGTGCCTACTTCATAGATTGATAAAGTCAAGAGTTAGTAAATGTGAGGTGCAAAGAATCATGCTTGGCAAGATATTAGTGCTCAGCAAACGCTGGTTGATATTCAGTAATCATTAGGGCAATCGTTTGCCAAAATGTCATTAACTTTTAAAATCTGTGTAAATCCACCAACATTGAAGGAGTTATTGAGGATGTTGAAGGTAAGTAAACCATAGCCTCTGACATCAGAGAAGTTATATTATCTGTTAGAAATAAAGAAAAGAGAAATGATGAAGTAGAATACTATTGTGGAATGAACACCGTGAGCCAGTTGGCAATAGTCAGTATTAACCCCATTTTGTGAAGAGAGTCAGAATATGGAGGAACAAACACAAGATGACACAGTTCAATTCATATATTCAAATGCAGGTGTGTCCAAAGTCAGAGATTATAGAAAACACTTTCTTACTACACTAAAGTCATCGATGACCAAAAAAAGGTTACATTGCGAGCTAAAGGTGATTCAAAACTCATCATGAGATGATGCCGGTCGTGCATTGTGCATGACCAAAGTCTTGCCCGAATGATATTAAAAGTCCTGGGAGAAGAAGAATGCTATCAGCACAGTCTCCTCATCTGTACAAGAGACAGGCAGAGAAGGTATTTCCAAGGACCCTACCTCTTCTAACAATCTGCAATCCTATAAATCCTTATGTCTGAAGCCTCATTATTTCACTTATCAATGACAATATCGGGTGCTGTTTGGTAAACAGAAATGCAATTTAGTAGATGGGCTTGCAATGTTCTGTGAAGGAGGTTGGTGCCATCGGAGAAATTATTATTAAAATTTTCAAAACATGAGGAAAGAAGGAGCCAGACAAGAGATTAGGAGTTGAATAAGAGACCCAAAAGGGAAAGAAATATGTGAAGTCCACACAGGCATTGTGAGATTCTACACATTAAATAGCTGACGCAACATGATGACTAAACTTAGTACCTAATGCCTATTACCTCATTTAATCTTTGCAAAACCCTGTGGAATTGGGATATTTAATCCTCAATTTCATGTGAATAGTGGAGCCTCAGAGAGGTTATCTCCTTCACGGTCACACCTTCACAAGGTCACATGTGACAATACCCATTATCTTTCTGGTGTTTTATAAAGCCTCCCAAATACCAGTCACTTTTATTTTCATGCATTTATGCAAATGACAGTGAGGGTCATTACTGATGTAATATTTATGACAGTTATTTATAATAAGTATTGATTTTAAACTTTCTGAAAAATGAAATAAAATGTTTTTTTTTTAATTCACTGACAAAACTGAGTTCTATTAAACACTGTTTTCTCCCACTGCGTTTTTTTCACTTTTCTTTAAATTTTAAAGATATGGAGTACAATTCAGGATTAGGTAGATAAGTGGTCATCGTACAGGTAAAGTTTGGGTCTCCTTGTGGTTTCCATTTCACCTGGTTTGAGATCAGATACCCTTATTTAAGTAATGTGCCCCCACATTCCCTGGCAGTGTCCCACTACTGCCAATGCCTTTCTTATAGTATTATGATAAGTGTTTGGGGCCCATTTATGAGTGAGAACACATGGTACTCAGTTCTTTGTTTCTGTGGTAGATCACTGAGTATGATAGACTTTAAATTCATCCAAGTTGCTGCAAAGTCCCTATGTGTGACTTTCTTTATGGCTGCATAATATTCCTTCATGTATATGTACCATATTTTCTTTATCCAGTCCACTTTCAGTGTGCAGCAGGCTTGGTTCCATGTTTTTGCTATTGTGAATAATGCTGCAATAAACATGCATGTGCAGGTATACTTTTTGTAGAATGCTTTGAGTCCCTCTGGATATATTACCAGAAGGAGGATTGCTTGGTCACTCAGAAGGCCAACTTTTAGATCTTTTAGGAATCACCACACTGTTTTCCACAGAGGTTGTTCTAGTTTTCACTCCGACCAGCAGAGTAGAAACATTCCCTTTCCCACCTCCCACATCCTCTCTAGCATCTGTTGTTTTGGGGGTTATTGTTGATGACTCTCCTCACTGGAGTTAGATAGTATTCCAGTGTCCCAGGTTTTAATTTGTATTTATTTGATGATTAGTGAGGCTGAGCAATTTTTCTTGTACTTGTTGGTTGTTCGTATGTCTTCTTTTGAGAAGTGTCTATTCATATCTTTTGCTCACTTGTTAATAGACCTGTTTGTCTTTTACTTCTCAGCATATTTGAGTTCCTTGTAGATCTTGAATGTTAGGCCTTTGTCTGATATAGAGTTGGAAAATAATTTTTCCCGTTCTGTGGACTGTCTCCCCACTCTTAATGGTTTCTTTGGCTTTGCAGAAGCTCTTCAGGTTAATGAGGTCCCACTTTTCTATCTTGTCTCTTATGGCATTGGCTTTTGGGGCTTTGATCTGGAATTGGTTGCCTATTCCAATTTCTGTAAGGGTGTCTCCTGCATTTTCTAAGATTATTGATATTTGAAGTTTTAAGTTTATGTCTCTGATATATTTAGATTTGATTTTCGTGTATAGTGATAAGCATGGGTTCTGTTTCAGTCTTCTGCAAGTGTTCAGCTAGTTTTCCCAGCATCATTTACTGAACAGGTTCTCCTCTCCTCAGTGGTTTTTGGTAGAGGCTTTGTCAAACATGAGTTAGTTGAGAAATTGAGGTTTTGCTTCCAGAATCTCTATCCTGTTCCATTGGTCTGTACCAATACCAGGCTGTTTTGATTATTGTAGCCTTATAGTAAAGTTTAAAGTCTGAAACCTCCTGATTTGTTTCTTTTGTTAAGGATTGTTTTGAGTATTTATGGCCATTTATGTTTCCATATGAATTTCTGTATTGTCATTTCCAGGCCTGAGAAGAATGATGATTGTAATTTAATTGGTATTGCATTGAATCTGTAGATTGCCTTGGGTAGGATGGACATCTTAACAATGTTGATTCTTCCAATCCAGGAGCATGGAATATTTTTCCATTTGTTTGGGTCTTCCTGGATTTCTTTGAGCAGTGACTTGTAGTTCTCATCGTAAAAGTCTTTCACTTCTCTGGTTAGGAAGATGCCAGGGTATTTCTCCTTTTTTGTGGTTATTGTGAATGGGATTGTGCTGTTTATTTGCTTGTCTGCCTGTTTGTTGGTGGTGTATAAGAATGTGTCTATCTTTGTACCCTGAGAGTTTGTCAAAGTACTCTATCAGTGCAAGAAGGTTTGTGACAGATTCCGTTGTGTTTTGAGATATAGGAACGTATTGTCAGCAAAGAGGAAAAACTTAACTTCTTTTCCTATTTGGATACCTTCATTTCTGTCTCTTGTCTGATTACTCTAGATGGAACTTTCAACACTATGTTGAACAGGAGTGGTGAGAATGGGCAGCCTTGTCTTATTCTGGTTTTCAGGGGAATTGCTTCCAATTTACATCTGGCTAGCAACATGTTGGCTGGGTTTATTGTAGATGGCTCTTACCACTTTGAGGAATGTTCCCTTATGCCTAGGTGATCAAGGGTTTTTTCCAAAAAGGGATGCTCGATTTTACCTAAAGCTTTTCCTGTGTCTAATCATATAATCATGTAGTTCTTGTTTTTACATCTGTTGATGTATTTAATTACATTTATGGTCCTGTGAATGCTGAGCCAGCTCTGCATCCCAGGGATGAAGGCTACCTGGATGATTTTTGAGATGTGTTGTTGGATCTGATTTGCTAGAATCTTTTTGAGAATTTTTGCATCTATGCTCTTCAGGCATATTGGCCTTTAGTTCTCTTTCTTTGTTGGATCTTTGCCTGGTTTGGGTATTAATATGACGTTAGTATCATAAAATGGTTTGGGGAGAGTTCTGTCTTTCTTAATCTCAATTGCCTGGAATACCTTTAGTAGGATTTGTATCTTCTTCTCCTTATATATTTTGTAGAATTCCACTGGACAGCCATCTTTCTTTTTTCTTTTTTTTTGTAGGTAGTTTTCTTATGACAGAGTCAATTTCCTGGGTTGATATTGGTATATTTAGGGTATCAATTTCTTCTTGTTTCAACCTTGGGAGATTGTGTACTGTCAGAAGGGGCTCCATTTCATTTAACCTCCTGAGTTCGTTTCCATATAGGTGTGCATAGTAATCTCTGATAATCTTGTGCCTTGTTCTTTTGCATTTATGACTGTGTTTATTTGGGACTTTTTCTCTCTTTTTCTTGGAAAATCTGGGTGGGGGTTCATCAATCATGTTTATTCTTTAAAATAATCAGCTTTTTGTTTCGTTGGTTTTTTTAATGATATTTTTGTCTTATATGCCCCATATTTGGGCTTTTACTTTGTTGATCCAGATTCTTCTGCTGAAGTTAGGGGTTTGGTGGTCTTGCTTTTCCAGCTCCCTTAGGTGATTTGTTAGACTGTTAACTTGTGATCTTTCTATTTTCTTGATGTTTATTTGTAGAGATATAATTTCCTCACTTAGTAATGATTTCATGGCATCCCAAAGGTTTTGGTAAGATATATCTTTATTTTCATTTGTTTCCAGGAATATTTTAATTTCTGTTTTGATTTCTGTGTTGATCCAGGAGTTGTTCAGCATCATGCTGTTTAGTGTCCATGTCTCTGTGGATTTGAAGGGGAATTTTGTTGGTGTTGATGCTTAATTTTACTCCACTGTGGTCTGAAATGCTGCATGGCGGTATTTCGATTTTATAAAATTTGCTTATGCTTGATTTAGGGCTGAGGATGTGATTGATCTTGGAGTATGCTCCATATGGTGAGGAGTAGAATATATTCTCTGTGGCTGTTGGGTGGAGTGTTCTGTAGGTATCTGTTAAGTCCTTTTAGTTAAGTGTCAAATTGAGGTTCTGGATCTCATTGTTGATTTTTTGCCTTGATGATCTATCTAGGGTCGTTAGTGGGTTATTTAACTCCCCAGTTAAAATGGTGTTATAGTTAATATCTTTTTTTAGTTTACTTAGTAGCTCCTTTATAAAAGCTGATACTCCTAGATTGGGTGCATATATATATTTTTTTCTTTTATTATAAAGATATGGGGTACAACTCAGGGTTAGGTATACAAACATTGATTATGCAGGTATCCTTGTTGATGAGGTATGCCCTCCCTCCCCTAACAGTTTCCCTCAACTGTCAATCCCACCCCCCCCCCACATTTTCCCACTACTGTCAATTCCTTTCTTATAGTATTATAACATATATGTTTAGGTTGGATAGTTCTTGTTGATGGGTTGAACCTTTATCATTATGTAGTATCTTTCCATATCCTTGCAAATTTTTGATAGCTTACAGGTTGTTGGTTTTTTGGTATTAAGATCGCAACTCCTGCCTTCTTTTTTTTTCTGTTCACCTGAAAATTTGGTTTCTATCCTTTAACTTTGAGTTTGTGAGTGTCTTTTGTAGTGTGATGTTTTCCCTAGAGGCAGCATAGTGTTGGCTTATCCAGCTTGCCATTCTATGCCTTTTCAGTGCTGCATTTTGTTCATTTACGTTCAGGATGATTATTGCAATGTGAGTGCTTATCCCTGCTATAAGGCTCTTATAAGGCAGTTTTATTTTATTTTAGGTTTTGTGTTAATAAGTGTGTGTGTGTTTTCTTTTTTGTGGGTGTGCTGTGTCTTTGTTGCTTCTCAGTTTTTTGTGATCTTTTGAAGTATATGGTCTTTCTTTTGATTCTTTTTTCCCCTGTTCACAGCACTTTTTAAAGCATCCTGTGTAGAGCTGGTTTCAAAGCAGCAAATTTTCTCAGGGATTGGATGGGGAAGGATTTTAATTCTCTATCAATGATGAAACTTAGCTTGACTGGGTAGGTACTGCTTGGTTGAAATTATTTATCTTTAAGAAGATTAAAACTTGAGGTCCAGTCCTTTCTGACCTACAATGTTTCTGCAGATAAGCCTTCAACAATTCTGATTGGTCTTCCTCAGTAGGTAGACTGATCTTTTTCCCTTGTTGCTTTTAGTATTTTTTCTTTTATATCTACTTTGTATAGGTGAATTATTATGTGTCTAGGGGTTGGTCTTCTCATAAGAGGCCTTGCAGGGGTTCTCTGAAAGTTTGTGCTTGTATAATTGTCTCTGGTCAGATGAAGAACATTTTTTGAATGACCTCATGGAATGTTTTTTCCAAGGTATTTTTTGTTTCTCTTTCTACTTCAAGTATTCTGATCAGACGTAGATTTGGTTTCTTGATAAAACTGCACATCTCTTGGAGAGTTTCTTCTTTCTTCTTAAGCTTTTCTTTTCTACATTTTTCAAAGATTGAGTTAATTCCATATTCTGGTCATCCAGTTCCTAGATTCTTTCTTCTACTTGGTCGATTCTGTTTTCCATGCTTCTCAGTTTGTTATGTATTTCTTGGGTGGAATTCTGTATTTCCATTATTTCCAAATATGCTTTCTTGATTCTGTCTAACTCCTTTGCAATTTCATTTGGATTTAGCCCTTGCATTTCTTGATTTGTATTCATTCTAGTCAACACTTCCTTGATCTCTGTAGGTACCTTCTGGGTACCATTGTTCTCAGAGATAGCCATTGTTCTTGCCTCAGTAGCTGTTCTTTTAAACACTGACTCTTTGTTGAAGCCCTAAAGGTTGCCAGCAATTTTTAAAAATTTTTTCTTCATTTGTAGTAGTTCTCTTATGTTTCTCTTTAGTTCTGCTTCTCAGTGGAAAATGGAGAAGCAATCACTTCTGATATTTGCTCTATTTTCTGTTCTTCCCTGAGCTGGTGCTTGCTCAGTTATGAAATAGGACTGGTGATGGGGTGTTGTGCTGTCTCTTTACAATTTTGAGTCCTTACTAAGTGATGAGGAGGGCACAAGGATCCAGAACATTCTGAGGGGTCACAATGCTTGCTATTTAATGAATAGGCCAGCTGGAAATTGCTCTCCATCTCCACAAATATGGCCATACATTGGGTATGCTTGTGTAGCCCCTGAGTCCAAGATATGGTATAAGAGAGTAAAGAGAGGGAAAAAGGAGAGAAAAAAGGGAAAGCAGAAAAACTAATAGAAAAAATAATTTTAAAAAATAGAAAAAGATAGAGGAAGGAAAAGAGAAAACCAATCAACCAATAATCAAAGCAAAAAAATGAAACAACAAACAATAAAAAAGAGAAAATAAAACAAACAAAAAAACCCAAAAAGGTTTCTTATCTTTAGTATAGCTCTTTGAGATGGAGGAGCTCCCACTTGTGGTGGATTCTGCAACTGCAGGTCTGTTGCTGCAGGGTCCCTCTTCACTGTTGAAACTTGAGATTTTAGAATCTTCCTCTCTGCTGCCTGCAATTGATAGCCAGTGTGCACTTGTGGGGTGGGTGTGGGGGTGTAATTAGACTTAGCATCTCCTGGGCTCTCTCCTCCTTTCCTCCTCTCCCAGCATGGTCATAGCTCCCATGGCACCAGTTCACAGCAGAGGAATGGGGCCTCTGGCCTCTGCCCTGCCATCCTGATCTCTTTTACTCATTCACAGGGGTGAGGTAGTCAGCTAGGCACTCGCCAGTCTCCTTTTCAGTCAGATCTGCTGTATGCATTAATCATCCAACAGCTGGCTTAGGGTGGAGGTGGATCTGTGGCTCCACATCCACCATTACCCACCAGGCTTTGTGCACTGGGGGGGATGTTCTCTGTGTTCATGGAGAGCAGCCCCAAAGCAATGCAGAGGTCACATCTGGTCTTAAGGTGCAGGCCTGCTGTTTCATAGAGAATGACCTGGAGCACATCTCTGGTCAGGCTTTAGACTGACAACTTAGTTTTGCTAGAGACTGTGGTTCCTGCCACAAATGAGGTCAGGAAAGATAGCTCCCTCCCCAGAAAGTATCACAGTCTCTAGATCTCAGGTCCCAGGGGCAGATCCTTGCAACCTAGCCTGATGCTGGAGGCAGTGGCAGTGATTCCAGGCTCAGGGTGACCTCTCTACTGTTTCTTTGAGACTCTTCCTCTGGTTCCCTTGCTGTGCTCCCACCACAACCCTTACTGTCAGTGTCAGACCTGGTGCTGCAGTTGTGGGAACAGTAGTCACCCCTATGGCTTCTTCCTGGGAAAAGCTTTGATGATTTCAGAAAATGGCACTCAGCTTCTGTGCACTGGGAAGCACTAGGGTCCAAGCAGAGTGGCTGCGGTACCAGTCGCTTCTCCAGGAGATCCCTGGCTACTTGCTCCCATGTCCCCATTCAGTCACTCACATGCCCATTTACACACAGACACGCAAGCAAATTAGTTCATACACTCACTCATTCACACAGGAACGTGTACAGTCTGACTGGCTATGCTTACATCATCCCAGAACCTCCTACTGTGGTTTTTCTTAGATAGTGTTTTCAGAAGATGAAAAGTAAACAGACTGACATTTGTAATTTTTCTGATCCAAGCACTTAACATGCATTATCTTATTTAAACATTACAACTTTTTAGGATAAAATTATTTTTCTTTCTAACAAATGAAGAAGCTAAGGCTTAGAGCCCTGTGATTCAAACACCCCATATTGCTTCCCAAAGCTCATTTCCAGATTGGACTACTTTTTCTATATATCTGTGAACTTTCAGGTGGTATGTTCCTTAAGTTTTTATTTCAAGGTATCTCCAAAAATACCTTAAAATAAAAAAAAAAAAAAACATATATTGACAGAGCGGTTAAAGCCTATATTGTTCAGACAGTGACCAAAAAAAAGCCTCAATATTCAGATTGGTGAGTGACTTATGCTTTTTAAGAAATATAAGTTTATTAATTACTGATCATTTCAAGCCCTCAGTGTGCATTCGCTTATTCAGGAAATCAGCAATTTTTACTAAATAACAACCAGCATTTGTTGAATACTTGGGCCTGATCACCATGTGAATCAGGTTGACAATAAATTGTGTTGGTTCTTTTTTTCTTTTGCTAATTATTTTTCTCCTTAAGGGTTCTTGTCTTCAGCCATTTAAAATTTTCCCAAGTCAAAGAATACACATCCCTTGACACAAATACCTAAATCTTTGTAATTTTTGTACAAGAGCTTGATTTGCTATATGCCATAAGCTAAATGGACAGTTTGGGGCATTAATTTGTCTGGAGAAAAAGTCTTGCTCTCAATAATAGCTTAAAATGTGTCGGTGAGCAGCTATTGAAAGTGATATATTATGCAAGCAATTTCTTTGTACTTGTCTGTAGAAACAGCTCAGCTACTTAGACATAAATGAGTGGTGAAGCCAAGGTGAAGTGTTCCCCAAATTCCCATGCTGAGCTGTTTGTTCTGTCCTTTGTGCTCCCACAGCATTTTCTTCTTACTTCTGGAATTTGTTTTCATACAATTATTCTGCCACATTAGACTATTAACTCTTCAAGGTCAAATACCAAGACTTACTCTTCATCATATCTCTTGTACGTACACTATAGCATATACATATTAGGGCTCAGTAGGTAGTTCTTGAGCGAATGAATGAAAAAAAGCATAAAAGTCTCCCTTTTCTTCTAGTATATTAGGATTTGTGGAGATCAATGCTGTATGTCACTTGGATTCCCCTCAAACCAATGCTGTAAACATTTTGCCCTACCTGCTGAGAATGTTCAGTAGCCAGCCTTCAACTACCAGCACCTGCAAGGATTGCCTCATCTGCAAAAAACTGCCCGGCTCAAGGTCAAACTCATTTTCATGGTAGGCCATATCTGATCAGTATTCCATGTGAAACTTTAAAGGTCTGGCCATCTCTCCCATCAGGCAACAAACTTGAAGAGCCATTCAAGCTCCAATTACCTTAGAGTGGTGAAAGCTGCCATTGAAACTGCAAATCCATGTTTCCTCTGCCCAATTCTGTTTCCTTCCCTCTACTTTTGTGAAAGTTGTTCTCAAGGATGCTCCTTAATAAATAGATTGCAAACTAACCTCTGTCATTGAATCTACTTTCTAAGGAACTCAACCTGCAACAGGTTTCAAGAAACATAATTGCAAACAAATGCAGTAGAGTCTACTTTAGGGTCTCACGTCCATCCTTATTTCAGTGGGACTCCGTGCTGATTTATAGATTATATGTCAGGAATTATGTTATGTAGTTTCACTTACAAAATTTCATATTTTTAAAATAGATTTAAGGGGTACATGTGCAGGTTTATGATTTGGATATATTGTGTGATGGTGAGGTCTAGGCTTCCTTTGTGCAAAGAGTAAGCAATGTACCTGATAGGTGATTTTTAAAATTTCACCCTCTCCCAATTTCTCCCCTTCTGGAGCCTGCTGTGTCTATTATTTCTTCAGAATGTTCCTGTATACCCATTGTTCAACTTCCACTTATAAGTGAAAACATACAGTTATTTGATTTTCTGTCTCTGAGTTACTTTGCTTAAGATAATGTCCTCCAGCTTCATCCTTGTTGCTGCAAAACATAAGATTACATTCTTTTTTATTGTTATGTGGTATTTCATGGTGCATCTATATCACATTTTCTTCATCTAATCATCCACTGGTGGACATTTAAATTGATTCCATGATTTTGTTTTTGTGAATAGCATTGTGATAAGCATATCAGTGAGGTGTCTTTTTGATATAACAATTGTTTTGTGGTTTTTTTGGTTTTTTTTTTTTTTTGCTTTGGGTAAATACCCAGAAGTGGTATTCCTGGGTTGAATTGCAGTTCTTTTTTTAGTTATTTTAGAAATATCCATATTGTTTTCCATGGAGGTTATACTGATTTCATTTCCACCAACAGTGTTTAAACCTTTCCTTTTCTCTACATCCTTGCCCACATCTGTTGTTTTCTGACTTTTTAATAATAACCATTCTGACTGGTGTGAGAAGATCTCATTGTGGTTTTAGTTTGCATTTCCCTGATGATTAACAATGTCAGGTGTTTTCCACATTTGTTAGTTGCTTATATGTCTTCTTTTCAGAATTGTCTGTTTATATCCTTCACCCACTTTTTAATAGAGTTGTTTTTTTTCTTATTGAGCTGCTTGAGTTTCTTGTAGATTCCTCTGCCAGATGCATAGTTTGCAAAATTTTTCTCTCATTAAGTTGTCTGTTTACGCTGTTTATTATTTCTTTTGCCATGCAGAGCCTTTTTATTCAACTAATTCTATTTGTCTATTTTTGTTTTTATTGTATTTGCTTTTGAAGTTTTAGTAATAAATCCTTTGCTGAGGCCAATATCCATAAGAGTTTTTCTAAGCTTTCTTCTAGGATTGTTATAATTTCAAGTCTTATATTTAATTTTTTAATTTTTCTTCAGTTCACTTTTGAATAAGGTGAGAGATAGTTGCCCATTTTTATTCTTCTACATATAGCTCTACAATTTACCCAGCACAATTTATCAATTAGGATACACTTTCCCCACTGTATATTTTGTTGACTTTGCCAAAGACCAGTTGGTTATAGACATGTGGCTTTATTTCTGGATTATCTATGCTGTTGCATTGATCTATGTGTCTATTTTCATACCAGTGCTATGCTGTTTTGGTTACCATAGCCTTGTAATAATTTGAAGTTGTGTAATGTTTTGCCTCAAGTGTTGTTCTTTTCTGTATAGGATTGCTTTGACTATTCATGCTCTTTTTTTGTTTTATATGAATTTTAGAATTTTTTTCTCATTCTGTATAAAACACTCATTGGTAATTTGATAGAAATTGCACTGAATTATATCTATATTTGACAGAATTGCTTTGGGCAGCGTGGCCATTTTAACTATATTGATAATTTTAACTCATGAACATAGGATGTTTTCCATTTATTTGTGTCTCTCTACACTTTCTTCCACATGTGTTTTGTAGTTTCCCTTGTAGAAATATTTTACCTTCTTGGTTAAATATATTCCGTGTGTGTGTGTGTGTGTGTGTTTATCTATTGTAAAAGGAATTGAGTTCCTGATTTGGTTCTCAACTCAACATTATTGGTATAGAAATGTTACTGATTTTTGTTCCTTGATTTTGTATCCTGAAACAATCTCATGCAATTTTTATTCAGTCCTATACATTAAGAATTTTTGTTTTAAATCCAAACTTTACATGTGTCTCAAAGTAACTAAAAAATCCTAGTTCTTATAGATCATATAAAACTATATTAATTTTTCCATAAAACTCGAATACAATGAAGGCAAGAACTGAATCAGAAGTCTGGGAGATTGTAGTTTATTCTGCACACATGCCAAAAAACCCTGCAATGGCATAATATGTCACTTTTAATAGGGTCTCATTGAAATGCTCTAGAAATAGTTGCTTCTCCATTTCACTGCTTTCTCTATTTTTCTTTAAAAATATAGATAGAAAGGAACGTGCTTAATTCTGGTTTATGAATTCTCATCCTCTTTTTAGGACTTTTAGGTTGGGTTCTCTAGAATCAGAGCTTAAGCTGATTACTCTTGTTCAAGTGATTTATTAAAAAGAGAAGAATGAAGAGAAGAAGAGTGAAGAAACCAGAATGGAGAAAGATAAAATGCCAAGTCAGTTTCTGTTTGCTGTTTTCAGTTGAAGACTTCACCTTCAGTTTGATTCAGGTGTCTGTGCATTATAAATGTACCTTACAGTTAGACCTTTCTGAAGGCAAGGAGGCAGCCTTTGAACCATTATGTAAGCCAGACGTTGGCTATAGGTGACCTCCCTCAGGAAAGTACAATCAACCGGGTACCACCTGGTAAGCCAAGATCAAGTCTTCAGAGAAGGAACTATTTGTGCCATTAACAGTTGGCTCAGAGTTGCAGGACTATGAGTGAAATGGTCCAAAGAAAGTGTCCTATGAGAAGCATGAGTATCTACTATTAATACCACATTATTTTTAACAAACCATGATCTATATTTATTCAATGCACATTCTTTCAATCAAGTCCTGGGCTTGTTCTACATACTGGAAACCCAGAAATGAATAAAACAAAGAAAAAAAACATGACCTATTAAAACTTTCTTTCTAATAGACAGACTGGTAATAAATAAATAAACAGTTTAATGTGTCAATGGCTATTGAGAGGTGTGAATAAAAATAAAGAAGCATGAGGGTTGACTTTTTTTTTTGCAAAATTAAGCCTGTCTTGCCTTTCTAATTTTTTTAGAACAATATTTTTTCACCTTTTAAAAAATGTTATTTTAAAGATATGGGGGATAATTCAAGATTAGGTATACAAGTGGTCATCACACAGGCAAAGTTTGGGCCTCCCTTTGATCTCTACTTTGCATGGTTTGAGATCAGGTACCCTTCTGGATGTTGTGCTCCCTCCCCCATCCCACCCAGGCAGTATCCTGCTACTGTCAATCCCTTTCTTATAGTATTATGATAAATGTTCAGGGTCTGCTTATGAGGGAGAACTTGTGGTACTCAGTTCTTTGTTTCTGTGGTAGATCACTGAATATGAGAGACTCTAAATCCATCCAAGTCACTGTGAATTCCATGTTTGTCCTTTTTTATGGCTTAATAGAATGGTCAAGGAAAACTTCATTAGAGGAAAACATTGGAGCAAGGACCTAGAGGAGGGAAGTGGAGAAGTCATATGGATATTCTGAGACAGAGTCTTCCTGCAGAAAGAACTGCAGGTACCAAGTCCTTAAATGGAATTTTGGCCATTGGCAGGAAGCAACAAGGAAGGTGACATGGCTAAAAAGGAGAGATCTGTGACAAGAGCAAAATAAATAAGATCAGGGATGGAGGGAAAGCCAGGTCCAGGTAGGACCTTATAGGTCACTATAAGTACTTGACTTTTACTTTGAACACTGGGAGGATTCTCAGTAAAAGAGGGGCCTGATTTGACTTATTCCATGAAAGAAGCAGTCTGCCTGCAGGTTTGAGAAAAGGTGGGTGGAAAAAGAGCAGAGACACTAGTTAGAAAGTTGTTTTAGTATTCAGGAGAGAATTGACTGTGGCTAGAGTCTGGATGAGAGCAGGGCAGATGGGTGAGATTTTATCAGAGTCAGAATATATTTTAAAGATGCAGCCAACAGGTTGTGTTGACTGATTGGGTATGAGGGATGAGAGAAGAAAAAGAGAGGCGTGTGATTCTCAACTACAACACTGACCTGCAGCACTGGTCTTGGTTTCGGATTGATGATCAAATTCATTGGACACAATAATTTTTAAAAAGGATCATATTTCCTTGGCTTTAAGAATGGATGCAGGTTAAAAATCAACATAGAATTCATGACAATAGTATGTCAGAGACCTTGTGTCTCACATGAATGGTTTCTGAAGTACCCAAATCATTATATATTTTTCCATGCACAAGTTGCTAAGAGAAGAAGCAAAGGTTGATGTAAGGAAAGCAATTAGCTCTGGGGTCTCTAGCTTTTATACTTTGTGCCCATTTTCTGGTACAACTATCTTATAAATTCTAATGAGTCATTATTCAATGTACAATCTCAAAAAATGAGATACAGGTGCTTGGTCCTGCACATAATAAGCTAGGCTATAATCTTGCTCAGCTCAAATGCATTATACGTCTATAAATTTCATTAGTTAGTGTAGTGGGGAAGATTTGATCAAGATTTGAATCATCAGGTGATTGGCCATAGGCACCTTTTGGCCCTTTCATCTAGAATAATGCAATTGTTATTTTATGGAATTAGTGGCCCCGAAGGATACAAAAGAATGAATATCAGATATTCAGCTTTTGTACTAAATACAATTTGGGATACACTTTATGCATCAAGTAGAGAAGTTGGGTAGAAAATTGGATGTATGAATCTGAATTTCAAGAGGGAAGTTTGAAATAGAGATAGATATTTGCGGTGTCAAAAAAAGATAAATGGTATTTAGATTCATGAGTCTAGATGAGAACAATGAAATACAGAGAGAGAGAATATAGATAAAGAATTCTAACACTTGAGAATTTCAGTTGCTGGGGGGAATTAAAGAGGATTAGAAAAGACACTGACATCAAGAGGCTAGTAAATTTAGAGAAAAATCAAGAGTGCTGAGTGCCCTACCAGCCAGTGGAAGAAAGCCTTAAAATTGTATCAATCAACTGCACAAATTCTGGTAATAGGATAACTAGAATGAGGATTGTTGGATTTAGTCACAAGGTCAATACCGACATTTACAGAAGCAATTTTGTAGAGTGGTATGGAAATATTGCCACAATGACTGGAGAGATTAAAGTCAACAGAGTGGTTTTTGTTGTTGCTCCTTAAGATGGGAGATATTATTGCAGGTTTGTAAGCATGAAGGAATGAGCTGGAAGATAAGGAAAATTAATAATGGCAGAGAGAAGGCAGAATTATGCAAATAATCTTCTCAAGCAGGTTAGATGGGATGGCAGTAATGCACAAGCTGACCTCAGAGAGGAGTGAAAGCAATTCTTCCATTTTGAACAGGAGGAAAGCAGGGGTAAATATGCAAATAGCTGGGAGAAAATTTGTGGAAGTTATGTCCTCAGTTTCTACTTTCTCACTGGAGAAGAACATAAATCACACAGCTAAGAAAGAGGAGGGAAGAGGAGGTTTGGGATGTTTATGGAAAGAAGAGAGGGTAGGAACTATCATGTGGAGAGTTAGTGACTAGCTGGAGCAATGCAGCTAGGATTCCTGGACAAAAGTAAGTGTCCACCTGAGAACAGGGGCCAAGACTTTAAAGTATGACAATGCAGGATGGCTATATGTTTTTACTCCAACTATGTTCAGCTATGAGGATTAGTCAAGCTGTGGTCAGACAGATAATCAAGGTTGGAATTTTTGTCGGGTGAATACATAAAATAAGCAATATGAATGAAGCTACATGCAAGAGAGTTATTACAATCATGGGCTAAACTGTCGAAGAATCAAAGTGAGGACACAGAGGGTAAGGAAAATGAAGGATATTGAAAAGGAAATAAGGCCAAAAGATTGAAGGCCCTGGTAGGATGGAAAATTTGTTAGAACCAGGTGCTTTAAGCAGCAACTTGGAATATGGAGGGGTTACGTTTACAGATAATAATCAGTCCTGGGGTATGACTATGGCAGTGGGTGGTAAATGTAGGGTGAAGGACTTGATTGTGAGATCAGAGAAGGCCAAACATTGTAAGTCCAAAACAATAGAAATAACATCTTAGATGGACATTAAAATCACCAATAATTATGATGAGAGCAATGCTGAAGAGTAAAGTAGCAAACCAAGGGCTAAAATCTTCAAGGATAAAAAAGTTGACCCATGAGTATGTAGGTGAGGGCAGCAAAGCTGGATAGAGGGGAGTTTTGTGAAGGTAGAGGGAAGACTGATTTGGCAGCAGCAACTGGGATCAAGAAGAGTACATATCCTCCCTCCAGGACCAGTTGTTGGCTGTAGTGAATGCACCATCCCAGGGAAGCTTGTATATTTCAAATTTAATGACATAGAGACTGCCTCATTCAGAAACAGCTTCAAATTCTGGCAGAAAACAGCTGATTTGTCCAACTTGGATTTGTGGATCACTGCTGATGGACACAGTTCTAACCAGAGAGGGAGAGTCACAGAAGACCAACATGACTGCCAGGACCTTCTCTGGTTATACTGTATACATTTACGTGTATTTCCTAGATCCCTGTCACAAAAAAGGCACTTTCTAAAATAGCTTTAACTTTTATTACCCAATCTCCTTCATTTCCTCTTACCCTTCCTTCCACCTTCCCTCCCTCCCTCTCTCCTTCATCTCTCTCTCTCTTTCTCTCTCTCTCTCTCTCTCTCTGCCTCCCTCCCTTCCTTTCTCCCTTCTTTAGTCCTTTCTTTCCATTCTCAAACCTTAGATCTAGCAACACTCTGTTATCTACAATGAGCCAAGTCAATGATCAGGTGATGGCCTACATGTTTGAATTTCAATTGGGCATCCTAACATCATCAACAACACTTACATTGCTGCTGCAATTCAGAAACTCCCCAGCTTAACTTGAGCTCAATAAGAAGCTGCAGCAACTTACCTGATCTTGGCACAGTTTATTGTCGTGCAAGCAATCCCACCGGCACAGGACATCTTGATTTGTGTTAACATTCTAATGCACTAATCTTCCTAATACCCCTTCTTTTTATTTATGTCATAAATCAAATCCTGTTTGGAACTAAGTTGTTGCTGCATCTTTTTCTTCCCTCCCACTCTCCTGCTGGGTGTATTTATGTTATGTTGTGTTGTGTTGCTACCCTTCCTGCAAATTTATTTGAGCTTCGACTTTTACTGCTGATTTAGCAAACATTTTATATTCCGCAATGAACTGTAAACATTTTTTCTTCTGACAGATCCATTATGACAAGTGTTATAAACTCTTCACTGCAGACTGTATCTCTTCTATTGAGCTGCTCTTTATATCAATTTTACTATGCACAGAATACGACACCGGTAATATTGCACCTGTCTGAGTTCGCTCAGGACAATCCATAAGTTCTGCAACATGGAGAATCTATGTACTTCGTTTTATTACATCTGTTTCTGGTTTATACAACGTGTTAGTGGGAATCGGGTTTTAAGAATAGTCAAATGAGTTGAAAGTAGCCAGTGAACCCCAATTTCTTTCCATTTAAATGCTTGACTATGTATAAATATACAAAATATTTTAAAGTCACTGATAAAGCTACCCATTTCATATCAGGTCAAAAATGTCGTAATGCATCTGCATTAAATCTAAGTTACATCTGAGAATAAATTCTGACCCCAGAGAACAATATTCATGCGGCCACATCAGTCCCTCATCCATGCTTAGCTTTGGGGTGGGAGAGTATTTTATTTTCCAGCAACTTTCAATGACTTAGAATACAAAAATTCTACCAAAAAATAGGTTTGAGGAAATAAAAAAGGAAATTATATTTTGTAAGCTGAACTGTGTCTCCCCAAAATACACATATTAAAGTTTTAACCCCCAGTTTCTAAAAGGTATGACTCTTTTTGGAGATATGGTGTTTAAAAAGATAATTAAGTTAAAACCAGGTCATTGAAGTGACCTTAATTTAATATGACATGTATACTTATGAAAAAGGAGATTAGGACATAAACACACACAAAGAGAGGACCATGTGAAAACAGAAAAATAAAATACAGTCATCTACAAGCCAAGGAGCACTGACTCTACTAATACCTTGATCTTGAACTTCTAGGATACAGAATTGTGAGCAAATGAATTTCTGTTCCTTAAGCCATCAATCTATAATACTCTGTGATGGGAATTCTAGTACACTAATATATCATATTTATCCTCTTTAATTTTTGTGGGCATCTTTATACAATATTTTATTTTGTTTCCACAATAACCCTGAGATGCATCTACTATCTTCAATTATAGATGTTAGAGAGCTATGGCTAAAATAGGGGTTGTTCTGACTCAAAACTTGTGCATTTTCTTTGCATGCTATCTTTTATGTCTTTTATGTATGCATAGCCGTCCAGCCCACCACTGCCGTCATGAAAGAAAAGCCATGTCTCGGCTCTCTTACAGGACTGCAAAGAACTTTTCCACCTGCAGTTACTCTCCCACTTCTGCTGAAGGTAGACTTTATTAGAGAAACTTTACTTTTCAAAGATAAGAACCACCCATTTAAGAACAAACCTATTTAATAACATTCATGGAACTGCCTATAAGAAAGACTAGAAACCAGTATTTCATTTCTAGAGGACATTCTGTTGCACAATACTGTGTACTTAGAGGATACTTCCAGAGATTCCCTTTTAATTCATTAACTTACAGTGAAACAAATAGCTATTGGCTACCTTCTGCATTTTGGGCACTAGGCAGAAAGGATGCAGAAGTGGATAGGGCAGGCATGGTCTCTGTCCTCATACAGATAAATGCACTGGATTTTGCTGGGTTTTGGTTGTTTGCTATTTTCTGCTGTTTTTCTTCTTCTTTTTTAAAAAGCATACCTCTCTTCTATCTAAATGAAAAGCCATGAGGTCATGGACTATGTCTTGTTTGCCTTTGTGTCTCCGGTGGCTGGCAGAGTGCCTGGCACATATTAAGGGCTCAATAAATATTTTTAAATTGAATTGGGATTCCAAATTTATAGCTGATGAAGATGAATGAATAACCTGTTCCTTGACAGGAGTTCAAGCGACATTCTGAAAACTGCTGATGGCAGCTCAGCGTATGTGCTCCACACATAAATGCCAACCGTTTGAGTTATTCATAGAGATGCACTAATGAGAAAAAAGGAATCTTAAGTCCCAGATCCCTAATTGTTTTCTTCCTTTTTTTTACTTCTTTCATTCCTATTTTTATATCATAATGCAATCTTATGATGTTTTATCTTGATTTAAAATCACAAATTATAGAAAATATGAGCACGCACAGTGTCAGATAACTCATTTTTGTCTTATAACATAGAAACAACTACTGTCACCATTTGTAATTTATCCTTCTAGGCTTCTATGCTTATAGCTATCTTGAATATATTATTTTACTTGTTAGAATCCTATTTTGAGGAAAGTTCTACAACACACCCCTTCATGAAACATGTATTGAAAATATTACCACATATCATTAAATCTCCAAGTATGACTTAATAAGTTTAACGAGTAGTATTTATTTTTCACTCATTTATTTACTGTATATTTCTTGCTTTCCAGATACTGGGAAGGACTCTAGAGCTACCAAAATGATAAGGCACAAGACTTCTTTTTTCTTTTAATTATAAATTGGCAATTTATAATTGTATAAATTTGTGGGATATAAAGAGATTGATAAATATAATGTGAGATAATTAAATCAAGTTAGTTAACATGTCCATCTCTTCAAATACTTGACCTTAAGGGTTGCATTGAGATATTTGGATAGCCTCTCTCCATTGTATGGAATTATCCAGTAGGAATTTATTATTTTTCCCAGCTCAATTTATTCAGTTAACCATTTATTGAATACAATTTATGTGCTAACTTCCACTTTTTCAGGGCATTCTTTCACTCGAAAGTGTTTACTGACTATCTAATATATGTAATTCTCTGTTCTAGGCAATGGGAAGATAACAGCAAATAAAGATGCCAATCTTTGGGAAGATATCAAAAATGGGTAAAGGCCGGGCTCGGTGGCTCAGCCTGTAATCCCAGCACTTTGGGAGGCCGAGGTGAGTGGATTGCCTGAGCCCGTGGGTCCGAGACCCGCCTGGGCAACTTGGCGAGACCTCATCTCTACAATAAATCAAAAATTAGTTGGGCGTGGTAGCGCATGCCTGTAGTTCCAGCTACTTGGAAGGCTGAGGTGGAAGGATCTCTGGAGCCCAGCAGGTAGAGGCTGCAGCGGCCAGGAGTGGCCACTGCACTCCAGTCTGGGTGACAGAGTGAGACTCCAACTCAAAAAAAAAAAGTGGGTAGACATCGTTAATGCTTATGTCTTTATTTTCTGGAGGAGACAGAGACAATAAACAAAGTAAGGATTGCAGGAAGTGTTTCGAAATAAGTGGTATAAAGAAGAATAAAGCAGACTTGAGAGAGCATGTAATTGTTGGGGGAAATGTGGTTTTACACAGGGTAGCCAGAGTCGACTTTAGACGTAAGGTAGCTGTTCAGTGTGACCTTGATGACAAGAAAGAGCAAGTGCTTCAGATAAACAGGGAAAGAGTTTCGGATAGAGGGAACAATAGGAACAACTGCTATGAAAAATAAACATATGCCTTATTGAAGGGGGAGAAATACTAAGAATGCCGATATGCCTACAGTGGCGTAAGCATGGCAGAGACAGAAGTAAGGAAGGAGATTAGATGGCTATTAGGAAATCATAGGACCTTATAATAGTAGGTAGATAGAATGTGTTGAAAACTTCTGGAGGTTCTTTTCTAGATACTTTTATTTTTCTCAGTGAAATAAATTAAGGTCATCATTTGAAAATGAGAAATAAAAGGGAAAGTTTTGGAGAGTTTGGAAAAAAGGCAAGAGGAGACCAGTCTGTGAAGGGAAAAAGACCTCGAACAGACAGCGAGGGCATTGCACAGTACTCTTGAGAAACACTAAGATCTCATTCTTGGAGATGCAGCTGCATGTCACAAATCGTTTCTTTAATGGAATTTTCCTCCTAGCCCTGTCACTATTCAATGTCTGTTCCTATGTAAACCCACCATACTTCGTATGTCACTCCTATGCAACATTTCTCACACATTATTGTAATTAATTTCATATGTATCTAGGATAAAATGTGAGCTCTTCAGACATACAAGTAATGTTTGATTCACCAAAGTGACCAAAGGAGTTTTGTACACACAATAACCAACTAATAAATCTCTGAAATAAATGTGTTGAAGAATAAAGATTTTTAATGACATTTTTGTATTTCATATTTTAATTCAAAGCACTCAGAAACCAAGACCAAGTATGCATGTCAAGTGTTATTATCCAGTCTTATTTTTTTTAAATTGGTCTTTTTTAGAACTATTTTTAAAGAACTAGAATTATACACTTTTATACGTGGCAGGTCATTTCATGCTTTCAAAAAGAGAAGTATTAAGATGTCAACACAGAACAAAAACCATGAATGTAGTTGAGATTATAGGACACTGAGTTAGCCATTTGGATTTAGTTTGTATAGTTCAGGATATGAAAGAGAAATAAATTTTATTTCACACGCCAACTTCAGGTGGTTGGTAGTGGCTACATGCTTAGAGGTAGAGTAAAGCCCTATTTTGATTCAGAAAAGGAGAAAGGCACTATCAACTAGGGAGACCTACCTTGGAAAAGGTACTGATAAATGGTGACACAGCTGCAATGAAATTCCAAATATGGACTAACAGATTGTTTAGTTTTTACTAAATCCAAGACAGCGTTTATTGTCTTTCAGTTGCTTAGTTATTCAGTATTATTCAGTGAAAACTTTTCTGCTTTGCCACACTATATTTTGAGAATACACTAATGGGTGAGTCAGGATGCTTCATGTTTCTCCTAGAGTCTATGGATGCAAAGTTAATAAGTCTAATCATAATATAATAGGAGTGATTTTAAGGAATGTTTATGGTACAACAGGAATACATATAATAAAGCACTTAAATAAAAATTGGTAGGTATAAAGAATACTTACCAGAGCAAGTAACTTCTGAGTTTTCAGTTTGAGGAACTGAAAGATAGTCTATGAGACTGGAGTTGGAAACAAGGGAAAGAACAATGTGCAACAATACTTCAGAGATAAGCAAGGTGTAGGTTATAACAATCTTAAAATTAGGTTAATAAAATTAGACCTTTTTCTGGGAACACTGGAGAGCCTTTGAAGAGTTTTAATAAGGAGAAAGACAAAATTAATTATGCATGTTAAAATTGCCATTCTTCATACATTATACAGGATAAATTGTCAAGAACCAGGTGCGGAGATAGTCAGACAGTAAGCAGGTGTTGCAATGGTCAGACAAGATGTAATGATGACCTCGAATGGAGTAATGTCAAGGAAGATCAAAACAAAAATGGAGTTGCATGGTATTCTGCAAAGGAAATCAGCAAGCACTGGTTTATAATTAGAAGGTAGCAGTAAGGATGGATTAAGAGCCTGTAATACTCAGTGATCTGTCACAGAAACAATGAAATGAGTTCCACATGTTCTCACTCATAAGCGGACCCTGGACAATTGTCATAATACTGTAAGAAGGAGATTGGTGGTAGCGGGAAACTGCCAGGGGAGGGAGCAGTAGGGGCACACTTCATCAAAAAGAGTACCAGGATCTCAAACCAGGTGACATGGGGACCAGAGTGAGGCCCAAACTTTACCTGTACAATGACCATTTGTATATCTAACCCTGAATTGAACCCCGCATCTTTAAAATAAAAATGAAAAAAGAAGTTAGCAATTAAAAAGGAAAACCCATGACAATTTTTTTTCTTGTCTGGTCACCTTAAATGAATTAAAATAACATGAATTGAGATAAAGGGAATGAGAAGCAGGTTTGAAGAAGGCAGATTATGGCTTCAATTTTGTAGGTTAAACTTTTAGAGAGGAGGGGCCAAGATGGCGACCGGGCAGCGTGGTCTGTGAGACCTCCGCAGAAGAGGACACAGAAAGACTCCAGATCTCTCCCAGGCGGCCTGCTCCCCCACACGGAACTTGTCCACGGACACCGCAGAGGCATTACAGCGGGCCTGAGGTAAAAGCGGCCGCCGCCCCTGCCGGCAGCCCGGGGCTGCCGCTGGCGGCCCGGGGCGCCGCCGCCGAGGCGACCCAGGGCCTGCCA
>CAUYQG010075674.1:0-13056 GCA_963574415.1 Tarsius wallacei | reverse complement strand
GAATTAGAACCCTTGTGGCGCCCTTCTCTAGGGGCTGTGATCATGTGGGCGGACATTAGTGGGTCTCTGTGTCACAGGGTCTCCGAGACACCCACAGGTGGTCGATAAGGAAGTCACAGCAGCCACGTCTACCTGATTGCCACATCTCCAAGGAAAAGGATTTAAGCCAGGGCTTGGGGGGCTACCCACCACACTCACCTAGAGTGTAGGCCCGCTCCCTGTCTGTGGGGGGTGAACTTTTCTTAAATAAATCTTTTCTTCTCTCACCTCTGTGTGTCGCAATTCTTTGCATTTACTCGGATCTCTGGGTTGTCAGCGCACACCTCCGGCTTGCCAGCCCTGGCAGTGCTGCACGCCTCCCTGCGCCACTCCACCCTTACCCCGTCTGTCCGTACCCTAACACTGAGCAAGGTGGCATGCACCTGTAGGCCCAGCTACTTGGGAAGCTGAGGCAGAAGGATCACCTGGGCCCAGGAGGTTGAGGCTGCCGTGAGCCTTGATTGCACCACTGCGCTCCAACCTAGGTGACAGAGTGAGACTTTGACTCAAAAAAAAAAAGAAAGAAAAGAAAAAAAATTGAGGTTATGCTAGAATAGGGTAGGCACCTAATCCAATATGAATTTCTTTATAAAAAGAGGAGGCATTTGAACACAGACACACACAGGGAGAACGCCATGTAAAGGATGAAGGCAGATTGGGATCGGGGTGATGCTTCTACGAGCCAAGGAGCACCCAAGATGGCAGGAAACCAGGAGAGGGGCCTGGAAACAGACCCTTCCTCACAGCCCTCAGGAGGAAGCAACCCTGTCCACTTTGATCTCAGACTTCCAGCTCCCATAACTGTGAGGGCTTAAGTTTCTATTTTTCAGCTCCTGAGCTTGGGATACTTTGTTCCAGCAGCCCTAGCAAATGAATTAAGTTACTCAAGTTTGAAGGCCTCAAATGCAATCTACCAACGTCCTAAAATTTAATTCACACCATACCTGGGTCTGCAGATAATTATATAATTTCTTAATTCGGAGGCAAAGAAGTACAGAAAAATAGGTAAAATGATTCGATGGAAAGCTTGGGAGCTTGTCAACAGTCCCTAGGAAGTACTTGTTTTCTCAAACTCCTCCTCCCCCTGGACAGCCCCCTAACATGGAATTGGGGAATGGGGGCCTATGGCTTCTCTACGCTGGCTGGAGAAATGGGTCCCCGGGCCCCTGCTGGCCTCTACTCATGTCTGCAACAGAGGGACCTCTCCTCGGGGATCTCAGAGCTCAGGGACCCCGGTGTGGCTATGTCTCATTCCCCACCACCACCTGCAGGCCCTGCAGTCGGCCTTATCCACCAGCAGCCTCCTGGCCTGTTGTGACCCAGTCTCTGTCAAACATCAGCACTCGCCCAGTCCCTGTCAAACACCAGCACATCCTGGGCTCTCAGCACCAGGGGCAGCAGAGCCGGTGTCTCCAACGCTTGTCGCCAGTGTGAGCACCACGTGACCCCGTCAAGGGAATTGCCTGTAGTTCTCAAGTCCCAGAGTCCAGAGCAGCCAGGCCCAGGACAGACAAGCCTGACGGATCAAGGACATTGATCACTTCGGGTTGGGCCTCCCGGAGCCTCAGATTCCCAGGTGAGCCATCAGGGCCCTTTGTTGTAGACAAAGGTCAGTGCCTGACCACAGACTGCAGGCGGAGCAGGAGAAAGCAGGGTATTGGCTTTGAGAGACGCTTCCTCCTGCTGGCTCGCCTGGTGGTTCTGGTTGAGATGCGGGGTCTTCCGACCATCTCAGCAGTGGGAACTTGTATCCAGGACGGGTCACGTGGAAACTCGATCCACAGAGCAGAAGAAATCAAAGCCCTGTGGTTGACAGAGGCGTGGGGGCCCGGAGCCCTGGCCAGGCCACTCATCACTCGATTCTCCTCTAGCCTCAGTCCCTGCGGAGACCCCCAGGGACTCCAAGGACAGCAGTGAAACCACCACCTTGGGGCAGAAGAGACTGCCAGAAAGGACCAATCAGTCATGGGGTTCCTGTCATTTGGGCTTTTTACATCAACTCGAGACAGTTCCACCATTTTGTAGTTACAAAAATGTGCCTTGCTCCAAGACTATAGACATACAGTGGTTTTGGTATTGCTAAGATATATAAGGAGACTGAGACAAAGGGAAATAGAGGCACGTGACGAGGTGAAACCAGGGATGAGATTGCTACATAGAAATGTATGACGTGACCGGGTGCAGTGGCTCATGCGTATAATCCCAGCACTTTGAGAGGCCAAGACAAGAGGATTGCTTTAGCCCAGGAGGTCAAGACCAGCCTGGGAAACACAATAAGACCTATACAAAATCCAAAAATTAGCTGAGTGTGGTGGCACATGCCTGTAGTCCCAGCTACTCGAGAGGCTGAGGTAAGAGGATCACCTGAGCCCAAGAGGTTGAGGCTTTCGTGAGCCGTGATCATTTCACTGCACTCCAGACAGAGAGAGATCCCAACTCAAAAAGCAAACCAACAAGCAAGAGAAATGCATGAGGTACTGTTATGGGTCGATATGGACTGAGTGTTTGTGTCCCCCAAAGTTTATATGGTGAGGCCCTAACTCCAGTGTGAGATAGGGCCTCTAAGGAAGTCATTGAGGTAAAATGAGAGCCCCTGATCCAATAGGGCTAGTGCTCTTATGAGAAGAGACCCCAGAGAGTGAGCGCTCTTTCTTTCCATGAGCGCATGCCAAGGGAAGGCCATGCGAGGACACTGCAGGAAAGTGGCCGTGTCCCACAGAATGCACACGTTAAGGTCACAACCCCCAGCACCTCAGAATGTGATCTTATTTAGAAATGGGGTCGTTCAGCTGGGCGTGGTGGCTCAAGCCTGTAATCCCAGCACTTTGGGAGGCCGAGGCGAGAGGATTGCCTGAGCCTGTGGGTTCAAAATCAGCCTGGGCAACATGGTGAGACCTTGTCTCTACAATAAAATAAAATAAATTAGCCAGGTGTGGAAGCGTGTGCCTGTAGTTCCGGCTACTTGGACGGCTGAGGCAGAAGGATCGCCGGAGCCCAGCAGGTCGCTGCTGGGGTGGCCCAGGCGACTGAGTGAGACTCCAACTCAAAAAAAAAAAAAAAAAGAAAGAAAGAAATAGGGTCGTTCAGATAGAATTAGTCAAGTTCCGATGAGGTTATGTGGAATAGAATGGACACCTCGTCCGAGGACTGGTGTCCTTACTGAAAGAGCAAAGTTAGACACAGACAAACACAGAGGGAGCCATGTGAAGGTCAGAATTATGCTGCCCAAGCCGAGACATTTCCAGAAGCTGGGAGAGGGCCCGAGAGCAGATCCTTCCCTAGCTCCTTCAGAGGGAGCGTGGCCCCGCCATTACCTTAAGCTCAGACTTCCAGCCTCCAGATCTGTGAGAGTAACAATTTCTAGTGTGGAAACTCCTCCGTTTATGGTACTCTGTCTTGGCAACCCCAGCAAACTATAGTACACGTACAGTCCTGCCAATCAACACATGTGAGTTCCACCTTCAGCCACGAGATTCCTGGCGGCCAAAGCAAAGAAGGGAGTCTATTCTTGGGATCTCAGTACTTTGTGCAGGCTAAGATGGCTGCTTCAACAGAACTGACAGATCCAGGGTGATTAACACAGTGCCTGGCAGGCAGGTGATGCTAAATAAATGTTACCTGGCATTTTTCTTATTTTTAATTTTCTAACCACTGAATTTTTTTCCCATGAAATCATCACTTTGGAAAACACTGGATTAGAAACAGTCTAATGAGAAACGGTCCCTTTGGTCCTGTGGTTTTAAGATGTTATGATCTCTTTCAGCAGCTATGGTTGGTTGTAATTCTAGAGAGACAGCTGATCTGGGAATCCAGGGGCTGTGGGCTCCAGCCAAACCACAGAGCTGGGGCCAGCCCTGTTTCCCAGGCCTGTGCTACAGGGACTGTCCCTGGCATTGGCAGATGTGCCCAGCAAGAGTAGCCACAAAGCAGGAAGAAGCCATTTATGGGCTGGTGTTGTCTTCCTATTTGGCTGAAAGAGTCATCAAGCAATTTGTGTTCTGTCCTTCCTGCTGTGCAATCTTGGGAAAGCACTTGACCTCTCTGGGCCTTGCTTTGTTCTTTTAAGAGACATTCCATGCTCACCCGCAACCTGTGCTCCTGGTGGACCTTGCTCACAAATCACAGCATTTCACGGAGCTTGAGCTGATTTCAGAATTCTCCTCAACACTGTGCTTCCAGCAGATGTTCTTCAACCAGACCAACTGCACCAAAGAGATAGGTCTTTGACATCCCTGGACTGAATAAGCACAAAAGGCCCTGCAGGAGGGAGTTCCCTAGAACACCTCGACCTCTGTGCTGAGCCTCCAGACCAGGGTTTTTACACCTGTATGTGGGACCACTGCCGGGTCTTTGAGCTGATTGCTGAGCATCTGTTCTGCCCTGACCCCCAGCACTCACTCACCTGCCCTCATCATCAGGCTGATGCCCACTGGGCCCCGGGAACACCTCCGAGCAGGGACCCAGAGATGGGGACACCTCCCTGCCCTCAGAGCAAAACATAGCAGCCTTCGCTGTCTCATCCCTCCTGCCCTGGCACAACCCCTGGGCCTCTGCACGTGATAAATGCTCAGAAATACGGGGGTGCCAAAAAATATATACACATTGGGCCAGGCGCAGAGGCTCATTCCTATAATCCCAGCACTTTGGAAGGCCGAGGTGAGAGCCCACAGGTTCAAGGCCAGCCTGAGCAACATGGCGAGACCTCATCTCTACAGTAAATAAAAAAATTAGCCGGACATGGTGGCACATGCCTGTGGTTCCAGCTTCTTGGAAGGCCGCGGAGGAAGGATCGCCGGAGCCCGGCAGGTGGAGGCTGCAGCGGCTGCGAGCTTGCCACTGCCCACTGCCCTCCGGCCTAGGCCACAGAGTAAGACTTGAAAAATAATATATATATTATATACATATTTTTATTTATATATATTATACACACACATTTTAAGAGCCATTATCTATGTATCACTTTCTGATGTTGAATTAAATTATGGTAGCCATGTGTAGCACAACATTTGCTCAACTGTGCTTCCACCATTTTCTTTGACTGTCCTGCCTGTCACATGGTGATGCTAGCATTCATTTGACTCATGCCATCTTTTGAGTGACTGTCATACTTAAAATGTGTGTACACTTTTTGGCATTTGATTTGTCAAAGAAAAAGCAAATGTGACTTCACACCCATTGCAGTGGCTACTATTTTAAAAAAACGTAAATAGCAGGTGTTGGCGAGAATGTGGAAAAACTGGGACCTGTGCGCCCTGCTGGCAGAATGTAAAATAGTGGAAATTTTAAAAATTAAGGCCAGGTGCAGTGGCTCAAGCCTGTAATCCCAGCACTTTGGGAGGCTGAGGCAAGAGGATTGCCTGAGTCCAGGAGTTCGAAACCAGCCTGGGCAACATGGTGAGACCTTGTCTCTACAATTAAAAAAAAAAATTAGCTGGGCATGGTAATGTGCATCTGTAACTCCAACTTGGAAGAATGAGGCAAAAGGATTGCCTGAGCCCAGTAGGTCGAGGCTGCGGTGGCCATGAGTATGCCACTGCACACCAGCCTGGACGACACGGTAAGGCTCCAATTCAAAAAAAATTTTTTTTAATTAAAATTAAAAATTAAGAATTGAACCAGCATCACGCTTCGGAGTGTATGTCAAAAGAACTGAAAGCAAGGCCGAGGAGAGAGTCTGCATTCCCATATTCACAGCAGCATTTTTCACAATAGCCCGGGGGCAGAAGTGAGCCAAGTGTCCGCAGACAGATGAATGGATACGCGAAATGTGGTCTCTCCATTCAGTGGACGATCATCGGCCTTAAAAAGGAAGGAAGCTCTGACACATGCGACCACATGGATAAACCTTGAAGACATCATGCTAAGTGAAGCAAGTTGGACACAAAAAGGCAAAAACTGTGATTCCACTTACATGAGGTCCCTAGAGTAGTGACATTCATAGAGACCGAAAGTAGATTGGTGGGTGCCATGAGCTGGATACGGAGAGTGGGGAGTTAGGGTATCATGAGGGTAGAATTTCAGTCTGAGAAGATGAAGATGCTTTGGAGATGGCTGCCCAACAATGTGAATGTACTTTGCTCTACTACAAACTTAAAAAGGGTTAAGGCGGTTAATTTGATGTTATGTGTGTTGTTGTTGTTTTTTTGTGAGTTGGAGTCTCACTCTGTCGCCCAGGCTTCCAAGTAGCTGGAACCACAGGCATGCACCACCACACTCAGCTAATTGTTTTCCTTTTTTTATATTTATTGTAGAGACGAGGTCTCGCCATGTTACTCAGGCTGGAACCCCTGAGCTCGGGCAATCCTCTTGCCTCTGCCTCCCAAAGTGCTGGGATTACAGGCTTGAGCCACCGCGCCCAGCTGATGTTATGTGTTTTTAACTATGATTTTAAGAAAAAGAAAACAAGCACATGTCTAAAAAACAAATCTGGACCTTGGCAAGGAGACCCCTTATCAAAAGGATTGTTGCCAGAGGAAGGAAGGAACTACGGAACAGGGAGAAGTTTCAGACCCTGAGTCCTACAGGCATCTCAAAGCCTAGGCAGAAAGAGCTTTTCTTTTCCAGGGAGGAGCAGACAAGGTGAGACAGAATGGGGCGTGGGGAGTGGGAAGGACAGGTTGGGAGGAAGTGATTGATCAGACAGTAGATGAGAGAATGCCCTTCCTGTGACCAGCCAAGGATTCTTGGGGTAACTACTGGCCCAAGCTGAAGACAGATCAAAGCTGGTGACCCAGGGGAGGAGAGAAGTTGACCTAAATTCGGGTCAAGTCAAATGGATAGATATGTCCAGAAAGGTGAGCGTGGATGAAGAGTTCAGCCCATTTTTTTTTTCTTTCTGAGTCAGGATCTTACTCCGTCCCAGGCTGGAGTGCAGTGGCACGATCATGGCTTACTGCAGCCTCAGCCTCCTGGGCTCAAGTGATCCTTCCACCTCAGCCTCCCTAGTAGCTGGGACTACAGGCACATGCCATCTGCTAACTTTTTGATCTTTTGTAGAGATGAGGTCTTGCTATGTGGCCTCAGGGTCCCAAGTTGCTGGGACTACAGGCACTTGCCATCACACTCAGTTTTTTATTTTTTTGTAGAGACAAGGTCTTGCTATATTGCCCAGGCTGGTCTCAAACGCCTAGTCTCAAACCGTTTTCTAGGACCACGGGCTCAAGTAAAATTCAACTCTGTCCATTTGACAGTGTTAAGTGTTATGAAGTATTTTTTTTTCTGGCAGAGAGGAGACCATCAATGAATACCCACTGAATGAATGAATGGACAGAATGAAGCAACCACTATGAGCTGGGCTAATCTGAGATGGCTTCACTGAGAAGGTGGCATCTGAGGTGGAACTTGGAGGAAGGGCACATTTGATGGACGCACAGGGGGAAAGCGGTCATCTCAAGAACTGAGATGGAGCAGAGACCCCTCATAAGAGCCTGTCGGGCACCCCTCCCCTCCTGCATGGAAATAAAGGAAAATCTTGAATTCTTTTTTTTTTTTTTGAGTCGGAGTCTCACTCTGTCACCCAGGCTGGAGAGCAGGGGCATACTCACGGCCATCGCAGCCTCAACCTGCTGGGTTCAGGAGATCCTTCCACCTCAGCCTTCCAAGTAGCTGGAACAACAGGCATGCACCATGATGCCCAGCTAATTTTTGGATTTGTTGTAGAGATGAGGTATCACCAAGTTACCCAGGTTACCCAGGCTGGTCTCGAACCCATGGGTTCAGGCGATCCTCTCACTTCTGCCTTCCAAAGAGCTGGGATTATAAGCATGAGCCGCCACGCCTGGCAAAATCCTGAATTCTTTTGAGGGACATTCTAGGCACCTAGCTAGCTTTGAGAAAAGTAAATGAACAACTTGATAAGCAAGAAGGTAAGAGTGGCTTAAAACAATCGCCAAGGAAGTCAGAGTCATGGGATAAGGTTTGGTTTCCTCTAGAAACTGAGGATAACATCCTAACATACGTCTGTGACTTGTTTCTCAGAAACCGAGACTCCCACCAAGTGGAAAATACCTGAAGGAGGTGAGAGAAGCACTCACTCGACCAGAATCAAAGGAAAGACATGGAGATGCAAGACTTTAATGGCAGTCTTGCAAGACCGGGGGTCTGGTGGGCAGGCACACCCAGAGCAGTTACAGCAAGCACTTTATTCCCTAGTGTGCAATCCCTCCCACATTCCCTCATTGGCCGAGTACTATGGGGTATACAATCTTCCCAGATGTCGCCTAAGTTTTATTATTCCCTTGTAAGGCATTCATTGTCCCCGTCCCTCTTTTTTTTTTTTTCTTTTTTTGCAGAATTTATTGAGAGGACAGAAAAGCTCCCACAGTGGAAGGGGACCCAAAGGGGTTGCCCATCCCCTTTCCTCTTTTCCTGCCTGAGAAAAAGGCCCGTGGACTCTCCTGAGGAGAAAGCAAAACCAGGAAGTAAAAAGAACAAAACACTGGCTAGATGTGGTGGCTCACGCCTTTAATCCCACTTTGGGAGGCCAAGGTGAGAGGATTGCCTGAGCTCACCAGTTTGAGACCAGCCTGGGCAACTTGGCGCATCTTCATCTCTACAATAAATCAAAAATGTAGCCAGACATGTTGGCTCATACCCGTAGTTCCAGCTACTTGAAAGCCTGAGGCAGAAGGATCACCTGAGCCCCACCTGAACCCAGCAGATCAAGGCTGCAGTGGCTGTGAGTATGCCACTGCACGCCAGCCTGGGCAACAGAGTGAGAGACTCCAACTCAAAAATTAAAAAAAATAAAAATAAATTTTAAAAAAGAACAAAAGACTGATGACCAGCCACCATTTTAAGAAGTGCTTCTGGGTTTTGTTTGTTCAGGGACCTCCTGGAAATGTGTATTTTCTGGGGTTGCTATGTCTGCAACTAGTTAGGCAGTTATTTGAAAATGAATCAGTTAGGCTCTCTTTCTTACAGGAGGTCATGTTGTGGCAGAGAAGGGCTGATAACAGTTAAATGTATTATTTAGCTGGTTCGGTGGCTCAGCCTGTAATCCCAGCGCTTTGGGAGGCTGAGGTGAGTGGATTGCCTGAGCCCACAGGTTCGAAACCAGCCTGGGCAACATGGTGAGACCTTGTCTCTACAATAAATAAAAAAAAAATTAGCCGGGCATGATAGTGCATGCCTGTAGTTCCAACTACTTGGAAGGCTGAGGCAGAAGGATTGCCAGAACCCAGCAGGTTGAGGCTGCGGTGGCTGGGAGCGTGCCACTGCACTCCAGTCTGGGCAATGGAGTGAGACTCTAACTCAAAAAAAAAAGTATTCCTTTTAAAGATCAATCTGCAAACTACGAAAACTTGCTAGACAGGTTTTGCTTGAGAAAACCCAATAGCCAAAGAAGGCTTTCCTGGAAATGCAAGATAGTAACCAATTCACAACCTTAACCCAAATCCTCTCTTTGTGAAGTTATCGGTTTACAACCCCTGCTTGTTATGCATATCCTGGAGACCATTTGTTCTTGGAAAATCTGGTTTTGCGAAGTAAAACCTAAGGTGTGAGACCCCTCTCCTCCCTCCCCGGGATGCTCAGCCTGGGAACATTAGCCAGCTGAGTCAGGCCGGCGCTAATAAAACTGCTACTTCCTAAGACAGCCTCAGCGTCACGGCTGCTCTGTGCTCCCGCAACAAGGTCCCTGGCTAGAACTAAGATTCTTTGTTTTTTGTTGTTTTGTTTTGGTTTTTTTGAGTTGGAGTCTCACTCTGTCACCCAGGCTAGAGGGCAGTGGCACGCTCTCGGCCATCGCAGCCTTGACCTGCTGGGCTCAGGCGATTCTTAGGCCTCAGCCTTCCAAGTAGCTGAAACTGCAGGCATGTGCCACCACACCCAGCTATTTTTTTATTTGTTGTAGAGATGTGAGGTCTCACCATGTTGCCTAGGCTGGTCTCAAACCTGTGAGCTCAGGCAATCCTCTCACCTTGGCCTCCAAAAGTGCTGGGATTACAGGTGTGAGCCACTGCACCCAGCCAGAACTAGGATTCTTTTCTGCTGACCCCACGTTTTTAGACAAAGCTTCACCTCCAGAGCAAATGGTGAATCAGGAAATCTCGGACTCCATCTGTGATCGGTGGCCTCTTCCATCTCCATGCCCCCACTTCAGGATGTCTCACCTTTTTGGTCAAACCAATGTGCCACTTCAGTGTATTGATTCATGACTTTACCTGTAGCCACTGCCTCCTTCCCTCTCCTGTGAGCCATTTGGGAGTTTGAGTCTCAAGCATTGACTGCCCGATTCCCCCAGCTTGGTGCCCCGCATTAAATGCCTTGCTTTCTGTCACTGCAATCCTGGTGTCAGTGCTTGGTTTTGTTGTGATGTACGGGTGGACTCCAGTTCAGTCTGATAAAAAGATCACAGCAAAGCATTTATGAGGGAAGGGGAAAGCAGGATAACTAATATTTAATTGGTACACAGTGCACGTGAGACCCTGTGCAGGCCCCTCAGGCAAGCAGAAACTAGAGAGGCTAAGACAAGAAGAAATTAATTGCTTACAGAGCTATTGGAAGGTGGGAGGAGCAAACATCAGACCCTGCTCCAATGCTACGGCTTCTGGGAACCCATCTTCTCCCTTTTCCTCCTCCCCATTTTTGCCAGCCTTGCCCATGAGTAAGTGAGTCTCTGGGACTCAACCCCTTCCAAGGCAAAGCCAGGGCCAAAACCTGTGCCAGCCCCTGGCCCAACACACCCAGCACAGTTCTCCTCTATTCACTGTGGATCAAAGCCCTCCCATCATTATCTTGATGCGTTTCCTGCAAATACCCTAGGGGATGCAATTATGGAACTGAGCTTTCCAAACAGACCTCCCAACTGCACACAAAGTCAAGTCCAGGAAAACAGGGCTCCAATCCAGCTGCACCCTCAGGGACCTGCTGCCTTCATCAGCCTAGGACTGAAGGGGCTCAGGAGGAGAAGAAGGTGGCCTGGAGCCACGCAGAGACACTTGGCCTTCCCGGGGACCCAGTGACAAGTAGACTCAGAGCGGTGGCCTAGTCTTTGACCGTGTCATGATGATGGGTAGAGGCTTGGAGGAAGCTCAGAAGCCCACACATGTTCCCACACAATCCCCAAGGCCAGTGTCAAGCAGCAGTGGTGTAGCTGAACAGGAGGTAGAAGCCAGCCGCCCCCACATCACTACACCCATGCCCAGCTCCACCCCAGCTCCTGACATTCCTCCCTCCAGCCAGCCTGAATCCCTGCAGATCCCCACAATCCTTAGACCATCCTCCCCCCACCACACACACACAAACACACACACACACACACACACACACACACACTCCCACAGCCGTGGCCCCACACATGTCCCTCCTGAATGGGCGTCTCTGCCCCCCCCCTCCCCAGCAACTACCGCATAATTCAGCTCCTGCAATAAGCCCCATTCCAGGGCCAGGCATGGTGGCTTACACTTGTAATTCCAGCACTCTGGAGGCCAAGGCAAGAGTGTTAGGGTCGAGACGGGGCGAGGGCTGCGAGGTGGAGAGGGGAGGCATGCAGCAGGTAACCCAGAGATCCGAGTAGACGCAAAGAATTGCAACACACACAAAAGTTAAGAAAGGAAAGTTCATTGAAAAGTAAATTAGAGAGAGAGAGAGAGAGAAGGAAGAGAGAAGATTCACCTCCCCAAGGTGGGGGAGGGGGCCGGAGCCAGGAAGCATGGTGACAGCCATGACTCAAAGAGCACATGGCCACACCAGAGTCTAGCATAACAATGGCTGCTGGCTGCTTGTGGTTGAGTCCTTTTAACCATTCCCCTAGATGGGGGAGGATCATTAAGGTGATTGGGTGGTGGTCTGCTCCTCATCGTCACAAAGGGGCAAGCAAGCGCAGGTACTGACATCAGGTGATGGACAGCAGGCAGATGGGTGGGTTAGTCACATGACTGCTGCCATGGTGGGGTTTCTTTGTGTCACGTAGGTTAGCCCTGAAGGGGCGGGGGGTCCTGCAAGAGACTTGTTAGACATTTGCAACTCACAAATTCCTTGACCAAAGGTGGGGTGGTCATATTACTTTTATGGCTTTGGCCTTGACAAGGAATCAAAAGTTTACTAGAGATTATTATGCTACACCAGGAACATTGGGCTGTCCTGGTCTTGCATCTGAAGGAGATTTGCAGGGGGTGTGGGGTGGGATAGGCTGCTGTTTGTCCTGCAGTAGAATGTCTGAAGGCTTTCTGATGGCTACACTGAGGCAAAAAGACTAAAGAATAAGCTAAGTTTCTTCTAGGCTTCTATAGGTACCTTTCAAGGAGGAGCACTAGAGCCCAGGAGTTCTTTTTTTTTGAGTTGAGTTGAGTTGGGGTCCCGCTCTGTCATCCAGGCTGCAGGGCAGTGGCATGCTCCCAGCCACCACAGCCGCAACCTACTGAGCTCAGGTGATCCTTCCACCTCAACCTTCCAAGTAGCTGTAACTACAGGCACGTGCCACCATGCCCGGCTAATTTTTTGGTTTTGGTTTTTTTGTTTGTTTGTTTCTTGTTTTTGAGTTGGAGTCTCACTCTGTCACCCAGGCTGCAGTGGCACACGCCTGGCCACCGCAGCCTTGACCTGCTGGGCACCAGCGATCCTTCCACCTCAGGCTTCCAAGTAGCTGGAACTACAGGCACACACCACCACACTCAGCTAATTTTTTGATTTATTGTAAAGATGAGGTCTCACCATGTTGCCCAGCTTTGTTGTGAACCTGCGGGCTCAGGCAATCCTCTTGCCTCGGTCTCCCAAAGTGCTGGGGTTATAGGCTTGAGCCACCACACCCAACCTGAACCCAGGAGTTAAGTGCCAGCCTGGGAAACAGAGTGAGACCCTATCTCTACAAAAAAAAAATTTTTTTTTAATTAGCTGAGTGTGGTGGCAACTGCCTGTCATCCCAACTACTCAGGAGGCAGTGGTAGGAAGATTACTTGAGCCCAGGAATTTGAGGCTGCACTGAACTATGATTACATGTCTACACTCCAACCTGGGCAATAGAGTGAGACTCCAACTCAAAAACAAGAAACAAACAAACAAAAAAACCAAAACCAA